>VDFB02061159.1:0-21209 GCA_007258455.2 Sequoia sempervirens | reverse complement strand
TATACAAGGTTCATTCTTCCTTTCATCATTCATTCATGCAAGTCCGATTTATTCTATTCTTCTAAGTGCCAATTTATCAAGAGAGCAGAAGTGCGAATTTATCAAGAGGCAAGTCAAGTGCAAATCTCTCTGGCGTCGGTGCGCGCATTTATATTCAGGAGCTGTGTGCTTAACCTGATCAAGAGCAAGTTGCAAATATCTTGAAGAGCAGGATTTATCTTATCAGAAGTGCAGATCATTATCTCGCTTTTTGTATCCGGTGAGAAGCAGAATTTTGGCCTGTGTTAGGGCCTCATTGTAAAGAGAATTGTTGCCACTGCTTTTAAATATAAGAGAAATCTTTGTTGCCGGGTTTTTCTCCTCAAGAGGAGGGCTCTTCCTGTGGCATCTGGGTTGTGTTATTTTTTGTCTGATTTGAATTGAGTTTCAGGCATATAATCTGTTCATTAAAATTTACATGGTATCAGAGCGGGTTTGAGAGGATCGTGATCAGATTATTGCAAATCAGCATATCCTTTTGTTGTTCACTTATCTACATCAGTCAAGATGGTGAATGGTTTGAAGGTTGAAGATAGACTCGAAGGTGCATTTAACTTCACTTCATGGAGATTTAGGATCATGCTCATCTTGCGTGAAAATGACTTGGGTGAGTTCGTGGAGTCTAGCATTTCTGAACCTGAGGAGGAAGAAGAAAAGTTGCAATGGCTGAAGAAAGACATTAAAGCAATGAAGATATTGGTTGATTCCGTCAAGGATCATATTGTTTTTATCATCTCTAAGTTGAAGACAGCAAGAGATATGCTCAAGACCTTGGAAGAGATGTACGAAGTCAACAATACCAGCCGAGCTCTTGCACTAAAGCATCAATTGCATCATGTGAAGATGTCAAAGGGAGAATCTGTTACTGCATACTTCATGAGGATTTCAAATTTGAGAGATCAGCTCTCAACAATTGGGTATATGGTTGATGACAAGGATTTAACCATGCTCGCCCTCAATGGGCTACCTTTGTCTTGGGAATCCTTCATTCAAGGAATCAGTGCAAGATCGAAATTGCCTAAGTTTGATCGCCTAAGATCTGATTGCATTCAAGAAGAATCAAGGTTGGTGGCAAGAGGCGTGGGTCAAAGTTCAAAGAATGAAGACATTCATGTTCTCGCCTCCCATGCATCAAAGAAGAAAGGAAAAGATGGAAAGAAAGGATTCTTCAAGAGGAATCGGGACAAGGGAAATGATGATGCACATCCATTCAAGAAGAAGAGGGATGGCATCCAAGATTCAATGTTTTAGGGTGTGATAAGTTTGGGACTTCGCTATTGTCCAACTAGGACCTAAGCAACAAAGCCATCGCTAGTAGCATGTTGATGATGCCTCTCCTCAAAAGAATTCAAGTGAATATTTGTTCTATTCAATATCAAGCAGGCCTTCCTCACACCAACACTTGATAATCGACAAGGGTGCTTCTCACGACACATTACCGCCTTTTAAGGAGCACTTCTTCGTTTGTGAAAAGGAGTCTTCTCAACAAGTCATCATTGGAGACACGCTAGCTACTCAGGAGCGAATTGGGACTCCTTACACTTCATTTGATTCCAAAGATATCGCTTTCCAATTGGGTAATGTTCTTTATGTTCCTGGAATCAAGCGCAATCTTATTTCTATTTCAGCTTTGGAAGATAAAGGATATCAAGTTGCCTTCTCCAAAGGCAAAGTTCTAGTTTGGATGGAAAACTCTAGCTTCAAGAATGCTCAAGTAATTGGAGTTAGACATGATAACCTCTACAAGGTTTGCACTCGTTCTTTACAAGCTTTGGTTCATGACTCTTCAAGTCTTTGTGATCTTTGGCATCAGAGATTGGCTCACTTACACTTCTGAGCCCTACCTATTATGGAGAAGATGGTGACGGGCCTTCCTAAGTTCAACCAGGAGCAAGAAGGCACATGCAAGGGCTGCGCATTGGGTAAGAATATAAAAGCCCCCTTTTCATAGTAGAGAAAATAGATCTAAGTGTATTTTAGACCTGATTCATTTTGATTTATGTGGACCTATGTCTGTTCCTTCTTCGAGTGGTTTCTTGTATTATGTTCTTTTCATTGATGATCACTCTAGGAAGACTTGGATTTATTTTTTGAAATCTAAAGAATCTGAGGAAGTGCTAGATAGGTTTAAAGAGTTTAAAGCTTTGGTAGAAAATATTTCTAGTAAAAGAATTAAGGTCCTCAGATCTAACAATGGTGGAGAATACACCTCTGGTAGTTTTCAGAATTTTTGTATTGATGCAGGGATTAAGAGGGAGTTCTGTGTTCCCTATAATCCTCAACAAAATGGTGTTGTAGAAAGAAAGAATAGGATGATCATGGAAGCAACAAAGGCCATGATCCATGATCAAGATTTGCAAACATTCTTATGGGTAGAAGCTTCTAGGACAGCTGTATATGTTCAGAACAGGAGTCCTCATAAGATCTTGGAGAATATGACTCTTGAAGAAGCCTTTACAGGGAAGAAGCCTGAAGTCAGCCATTTGAGGATCTTTGGAAGTCCTGTCTATATTCATGTTCCCAAGGAAAAGAGAACCAAGTTGGAGCCTTCTCGCAAGAAGGGAATATTTGTGGGCTACAGTGAGACATCAAAAGCTTACAGAATTTACATTCCAGGTCAGAAGTTGATCGAGATCAGTAGGGATGTCACATTCGAGGAAGATGTTGCATTTAGAAGATCCAGGGGGATTCATATGGAGATTGATAATGAAGAGTCTCCTCAGGATATGGAAGTTGACCATACTCCTGAGATTCAGAGGGAGACTTCAAAACCAAAAGAAGACACTGATCCTGTTGAACCCTTGGAAACTACTGATGGGCCTACTGACATTGTTATTGGGAGAAAGAGACCTCTATGGGCCAGGCGTACTATGCAAGAGGCTGAAAGTTTTGCAGCTCCTAGAGGCACATTCAGAGAAAGAAAAAGGCCACATAAGTTCTCCAAATATGTTGCCTTTGATGAGTCGTATTATAGAATCCGGAGTCACTCCGTATGGAGGAAGCATCGAACATCAGTTTGGAGAGATGCTATGACAGAGGAGTATCAATCAATTCTTAAAAATGATGTTTGGGACACTGTTCCTAGACCTGAGGGCAAGTCTGTGGTATCTTCTAAATGGCTATTTAAGATTAAGCATGCTGCAGATGGAAGCATTGAGAAGTACAAGGAAAGATTTGTGGCTCGTGGGTTCTCTTAGAAAGAGGGAGTTGATTATGATGAGACATTTGCTCCTGTTGCTCGCTACACTTCAATCAGAACCATCATTGCTATTGCTGCATCCAGAGGATGGAAGATTCACCAGATGGACATGAAGACAGCCTTTCTCAATGGAGTGATTGAGGAAGAGGTTTATATAGAGCAACCCGATGGATTTTGGAGATTCATGGAAGGAGTCACATGTTTGCAAACCTGGCTAAGGCCTTTAAAGGTCTTACAGCTCCTCGCATGGCAACAAAGATTGATCTAAGACTTATCAAGTTTGGGCTTCTTGAAGAATGATGCTGATTCAAATCTCTACTTCAAGGTAATCAATGGTGATGCATTAATTTTGGTTTTATATGTTGACGATCTGATCCTTACTGGAGAAGATCACCTGATTCTTGAATGTAAGAAGGAATTGACTTCTGAATTTGAGATGAAGGACCTTGGGCTCATGCATTACTTCCTTGGCTTAGAAGTCTGGCAGAAACCAGATGGAATGATTCTAAGTCAAGGGAAGTACACCATTGACATACTTAAGAGATTTGGCATGATGGATTGCAAATCCATGTCTACACCTATGGAGACCAATCTACATAAATTGAAGGAGGCTGCAGCTAGTTCAGATTTGGTGGATCCTACATTGTACAGATAGCTGATTGGATCCTTGATGCATCTAGTTAACACTAGACCTGATATTTGCTATGCAGTGAGTGCACTTAGCCAGTTTATGTGTGATCCGAGACAGATACATCTTGTTGCAGCTAAACATATCCTGAGATACTTGCGCAGCACAGTTGGATATGGGTTGAGGTATACTCGCATGTAGACTTGGAGTTACATGGTTTCACTGATTCTGATTGGGCAAGTTGTGTCACAGATCGGAAGAGCACCTCTAGCTATTGCTTCAGTTTGGGTTCCGCTATGATTTCCTGGTGCAAGAGGGAAGCACTATCTCAGAAAGCATTATACAGCCAGAGGCCTAGCACATTGCAGCCTGCATGGCATCTCGAGAAGAATTTGGCTCAGAAGCTCCTCTTTGTAGGATTGTTCTGGACAATCAATGGAGCCTACTATCATTCATTGTGATAACCGAGTTGTGTGAAGCTTTCTATCAACTCGTTTCATGACGTAACCAAGCATGTTGAGATCAAGTACCACCGTGACGTAGATATGGTACCGGTGAAGGTCAGTGGTGCTTAAGGTACACGACCGGCGAGCAGACGCATGCATATCTTCCTCACCAAGCCTTTAAGAAAGTTTGAGTAATTCCAGATAAGCTTGGTATAGTGGAGAATCCTCGCCTTGACCGAGTAAGAGTCTCAAAGATCGCTGCAAGCCTCATAATGCATTTTCTTCTGAGACGGAAGAATTTGAGGTGTAAGCCCTTGTTTCCACCCTCTGAGCTTGAGTCATGGTGGATGTCATGTGTGAGACTCCATGACACATCTTGTACTTGTGAATGTCACGTTGAGGTGACAACATCACGCAAGTGATGAACACTTGTACACACCATAGTATGGTTGATATCGTGTTGAGGCAATATTTGATATCACGTTGAGGTGATATTCTTCTTTTCACATCTAGTTGTAGCCAATGTGATGAGCATCATGTTGAGATGATTTCTCTTGAGCAGCTGGAAGTTCTCTCCCTAGCTGAGAGGGAGTGTTAATGATATTGCAGCTTCAGGCTCGTCCTTCCAGCCACGAGTGAAGACATAAATAAATGTAGCCTATCGGCTATTTATTTATATGAGACAATTAATATGGGCGCATGTCTTGGCAACAATATAATTCTTATCTTGGGCCGACTTTCATTGTAAATTATTTATTATTTGAAATTATATTGTATCTTGGCCGACCTTGTATATGAAGAGGTGCGACCTCTCTCATTTGTATATATACAAGGTTCATTCTTCCATTCATCATTCATTCAAGCAAGTCCGATTTATTCTATTCTTCTAAGTGCGAATTTATCAAGAAGCAAGTCAAGTGCGAATCTCTTAAGTGCTGAGTGCGATTTATATCTAGAGCTGTGTGCGAACCTGTTCAAGAGCAAGTTGCGAATATCTTTGAAGAGCAGATTTATCTTGTCAGAAGTACAGATCATTATCTGTTTTTGTATCTGGTATAGGTACAGAATTTTGGCCTTGTGTTAGGCCTCATTGTAAAGAGAATTGTTGCCACTGTTTATAAATATAAGAGAGATCTTTGTTGCTGGGTTTTTCTCCCTCAAGAGGAGGGTTTTCCCAGGGTATCTGCTGTGTTATTTTTGTCTGATTTGAATTAAGTTTCTGTGCATATAATCTGTTCATTAAAATTTACAAAGACTTGTGCTTTATTGAATAAATGTTATTATGATTAATGAATATTGAATATGGAATCATATTGATATATGCAAGTATATTTTGGTAAATCGGATAAAAAAATTATATATCAGTATTTTCTATTATGTGTCAGCATCAATAAATGTTTCTAGAAGATAATGAGAAGAATCATTCAGAGCTCTCTCTCTCTCTCTAAATGCTTGCTTGTAAATCGTTGGACTTGAACCTAAAGAACCCATCTGTTTTGCTTTTGACACACCAAAAACTTTTTCCCTGGTGAATTTGACTTGTTTTGACTAACTCAATAACAAAGTGCTGAATACATATCATAAAGGATTAGGGGATGCCCATCTTGTCAATATTGGAGACATCCAATAATCAATTCTATCTAGTTCTTTCTAGGTGTCAATAAAAATTATATTAGCTATTACTATGTTGTGAATTGTTATAGACTATTGAGTTCAAATTATAGGCTATTACTACGTTCGAAGGGCTTAGTCTTTGTGGCGCCTGTGCTTTCCTTTTTCTTCCTGAATGAAATTGTATTGTGACTGAAAATTTGTTTCAGTTCTCCCTTTCTATGTAGGTTTCTTCAGATTTCTTTCTGCTTTAGTTCTTGGCTTCTCAGTGCCTTCTTATCTGCATGGCAGACATTTGTAATTCTTTCTTTCATTATAATAAAGGGTGTGGGCCCCTCGTCCCACAGCTTATGAACCAAAAAAAGAAAGTAAAACTTATTTGTTATGAGGAGAGAATTTAATGCCACTGAGAGCAATTGAATATAAGAAGAGAATGTTACATGACAAACCCTCATTAAGGTATCTCTCTAATTAGGATTGAATAAAATTTTCATTAATATTTAATTACTTATCTTAATAACTCTTAAGATTGTATTAGCATTTAAAATAGTGTAACAGCAAATATAAAATAATGTAAACAATATTGTTAATCAAATGAAGGGAAGTAACTTTTGAAAATTGATATCTCTCAATCCATTTTAAATGGTAGAGTTTATGTGGAGGGACGAATAAGAGAAAGAGTATGTGTGTGTGAGTGTGTGTGTAAGTGAGTGTGTGTGTGTGTGTGTGTGTGTGTGTGTGTGTGTGTGTGAGAGAGAGAGAGAGAGAGAGAGAATGTTTTGGACAAGAGTTTGGGTCCAACTTGGGTATGGCCAAGGAATGTCCTAAGCTTGTATGGACAAGCACAAAAAGTTTCCAGGGCAACCTTGAAAAAACTTGGCCAATTTTTAGAAAAATAAATATTTTTAGAAGGAAAATATTAAAACACAAAAAGTAAAATCAAGGAAAGCATCAAAAAATGTAATCTTTCAAAAATCAGTTTTAGTTACAAAATGCATCCTTATCACTTACAAGGACAAGATGGAAGATAGGTCTAAATCACTAGTGCATATCTACACTTTATTAGACCTATTTAGCTAAATAAAAGACTTTCACTTTAGTCCTTCAAATTGAAATACAAAATATACTACTCAAAACACTTGAACTTTTCCATGTACACTCACATTGAACATGTGAAGAAGTTCCTACCCAAGCTAAAAACTCAACACCCCCCCTGATGCAGGAGCATCCAATGGAGTAAGGGCAATCTAGCATCACCCAAAACTGTTGTATTTCCATTATGTTTTGTAGTTTTCTTTAGTTGTTTTGGGGGCCATGGCGACACATGCAATCTTTGGGATAGTGAGAAGTTTGAAACAGCCAAAAATAATCACCTGCTAATTTTAGTAAGTTGGCCTATTTGGGTTCCTATGGACACAAAAATTGACCCCAAGGAGCGAAATTGAAAAATAAAATATTGGTGAAAGAATCATCTCAAAATCTTGTACCGTTTGTAAGATATTAAAATTTTCATACCGAGGAATTTCTCCAATGAAGTTTCAAACTTGAAATTGAGGACCCTTAGAAGCCTCAAAATAGGTTGAAAAGTGATCTTATAGATCTAGTGAAAGCATGTTGTAGATCTCTTCACAAGCTTCCCAACTATTTATTACAATTGAAAATTCAATAGTTGGATCGAAAGTTATGACCCCGAGAAGTTGTAACTATATAAAAATAAAATAAAAACCTTCTAGGGCCGGAAAATGGACAGTGGAATTTTTGGTGCCAAAATAGGGTTACACCTTCTAGAATATTCTAAGGTAGTTACACTTCTAGGATAGAGATGGAGAACAGGGGTTATAGAGGCAAGCTCCTACAATGCAAATCGTGGTTTTGGCTTGCAGATTTCTGTAATGAGAAGGTACATGTGTCTGTAGTATGTTATTTTCTAAGTATTGTAATTTCACTTCATCAAAATAATAGAAAGCAAGTATTTCTTTCTGCATTTCTTGTTTATTTCTCTTGTTTAGTTGTGTGTGTGGTTTTGTAAGGGGAGTACCCTTCATCAGCCTCTTAACAAGGAAGGAATCTTGCACCAACCCAAGTTTGTTTCTGAAAGCCTCAAACTTCCCTTTTGATAAGGGCTTGGTCAAAATATCAACTACCTATTGATCAATGGAGATGTACTAGAGCTTCACTACTCCCTTCTAAACCATGTCTCGAATGAAGTGATATTTGATCTCTATGCGCTTGGAGCTATCATGAAACACTAGATTCTCAAGAGTTTGAAACAACTCTAATTATCACAATAAATTACCATGGGATCCAACTCCTGATCAAATAACCCTGCAAGTAATTTGCAAAGCCATATGGCCTCACAGCTAGTGGTACTAGCTGCCATATACACTGCTTTTGTTGTGCTTAGTGCCACTAAAGTTTGCTTCCTACTGAACCAGGGTACCATCCTGAACCCAAGTTAAAGCAAAACCCTAAGGTGCTCTTCCTATCTGTTGCACTACCTAGCCAATCCAAGTCTGTTATACTCCTGCAACTTCACTTCACAATCTTCAAGATATCTCAAAACATACTCCATTGTTGTAAAGGCCTACCCCAATCTGAGTTTTGACTTGAGAATTTTTTGCTCAATATTTTCAGTTTGATAGAGGATCCATTTAACAAACTAAATATTATATTGCATGGATAATAGCAAACTTCAGATTGAAATGCATGCAAGAATCTGATAATGAATTTCTGAACTTTCTTTCACTATATTTAACTGTCATAAAATGTTATAATGGCAGAAATGAAACTACAGTCATATACCTAAACCTTCAGGTCACTAATATGGACTGATATACATAATTTAATGCTCAAAATGAGCTACAGCAGCACAAGAATAATACTTCAATCAACAGTCCAGTTGCAACAGTATTAACCACTGATAGACCCCTATTAGAATACTGGTTAAGCAGCAGTAATATTAAATGCAACTACAAATGTTTCTCAGACCTGGTATAAGGCATGTCACGGACAGAAATATCAAATAAGCTTGAACCTGCTGATGAAAGATCTCAGGTATGACGCCAACCACAAGGCATGGTCCTCCAAAGCCCAGCACTCCTTTCACAAGCCAACTCGACCCTCATTAACCCAGCGCAGAATGAGATAAGGTTCCAGGAATTGTAAACTCTGGGAAAGTACACACCAATGTCAGTTTCAGACTTGAAACAGCTGGTGAAAGCTTCAATCAGGACACCAACCCTCAAACTTGAGTCCTCCTACACTCGGCACTCTTTTCCCAGCTAACTCGACTCACGTAATATCCATGCCAACTCTGTATGGGCTCACAGCTGATGAAAGAACAAGAGAATACTGCCCCTGAGCATTCACGTCCCTGCTGTCATTGATATTATGCCCTTCTGCAACCTTCACGTGAGTGCCAAGATGAGAGATGGGTGTTTGAACAGGTATGCATCCTTCTCTTAACAACCACGACCTCTTAAGATAATACTTAGCCTAAGTTACCAGTTCGGGTTCGGGGACGAGTGTGGGTACAAGAACCCGATGCATGGGTACGTGAAAAAAAATTTTAGGGGTTTGGGTACATATGGGTACGTGTGTGTGTATATATATATATAAAAAAAAATAAGAGAAATAAACAGAATTGTAAAACTAAATCATTTCATAGTATGATACTTGATCATTGATCAATGAAAAATGCCAAAGATAAATATTAAATGCGAATTGATAGTTCAAAAATATTCAAATAAGCCATATCAATGATATCATATACGTCTATGTTCACGATTCCAATGGAAATCATCAAATTACTGAATTACAAAATGTAGTTCATGAAACATGATTCAATGTTCATTGTTCATCAATCATCAAAAGGATTATCAAAAAAATCATCGTGACTTGGATTTTCAGCAGCTTCAACTTCAAAATCATCATCATTTGAACCCAAAGCGGTTCCAGCACCATGTAGTATGTCATCATTATCATCCACATCATCCATAGCGGCTCTAGCAAGATCCTAAATGGTTGCATCCAAGTCAGCAAACTCAGGTGCTACATCCCAAAGCTTCGCTGCCCCTTGCTTGTATTGAGGATCCTTACATGACAGAAGACGCAAATTGGAATGAATATACACCAAGTCTTCAGCTCTTTTTGCAGCCAACCGGTTACGCTTCACTGAGTGGATAAAGGAGTATGTACTCCAATTCCATTCAGCGGCAGAAGAGCTTGCAACCTAGAGAGAAAACCAACAAAATAAAAAATAAAAAATGCAAGATAAATTCAAGAATGTTAAGTGTTAAATTCTACAATACAAGTGGCAAAAAAAAAAAAAAATTACTTGTGAGAGGATCTTGATTGCAAGAGGTTGGAGGTACATATAATCTTGACCGTGGAGGTACCACCATGCAATAGCATCCATCTTGTATTGGTCTTTGACAATAGAAGGGGTATGATTTTTTCCTAAGGTAACCAAACCCCCCACCTCCAAGAAGTTGTGAAATTCTTGTGGTATGTCTCCATAAAGGAGATCCTTTATCAATTTTGAATTTTTGACTTCCCTCCCCACCCACTGAACTTTGACTACTAGCCATTGTTGCAATCTATAAAAAAAAATGAAAAAAAAAACATACTTGAAAAACTTTTTCACAAACTTGAAAAAATCCATCAAAAACTTGAAAAAATTCATCAAAAGACTAAAGAATAGGGTTTAAATGCATACCTTAAACACTTAAATCTCCTTTGTGGAAGTTATTTGGCACTCCACAATCGATCTCCTTCGAATACAATCACCTCCCTTCAAAATGCCAAGATGGAGAGAAAATATGGTGAGAGCAAAATGAGAGGTAAAAACGAAATGTATGTGTGTTTGAAGGCCTCATATTGGGCAGTTTTAGGGTTAGGAGGAAAAAAAAATGTTTTTTAATCAAGTTTGGGCCCACTTTTTTTTACTTGGCCCGTGGGTTCGCCCGGGTACGTGTTGGGCGTGCACCCTGTGCGCACCCAACACATACCCACAGACGAACCCGAACCGTGTTCGGGGCCTACGAGTACGAACCCTACATCTTAGTACTCAGCCCTTAAATCTTCACGTTCTAGCCCAAAACTCCCTTGCAAGCAGTCGTCTCAATGCAAGGGCTTTTGAATATCAATTTATTCACCAAGAAACCCATCCCTAAGAAACTAGCTTGAATAGTGAAAATTTTATGTGTGTTCCTATGTCTAAAGATCAAAAGTAAAACCAGTTTATAAATCCTGACTCTAGTGAACATAGACTCTTAATGAAGACTACCAAAACATGCCAAGCAGCTGCTATGCAGAGGTAGGAGAGATTCGTAAGGTGATATATACTAATCCAGCTGTTTCATCTCCAAAGATAAGATTGTTCACCTTCTTCTTGATCCATCTTACATGTCAGGCATCGTGATGATTAGTCGTATGTGAGTTTATGGCCTTCATGACCAGTGTCATTTGACATTTTGTACTATCGAGGTTTCCTTTGGAATTGGTGGGTAGGGCTTCAATTCTATCTGAAGCTAAGCATTGTATTATGGCATCTACAATGCTACCTACCGAAAACTAATATAATTCTATCATTGAAGGAACAAGTTATTAATAGAACTTGAAAGAAAATCAAAAAAATTGAGAAACAATTAAATCAAACTCATGAAAACTTTCAAATTTTGACCAGAAGTGAAAGCTAAACAACAATATAACTGTCAACTGTAAAAACATATCAATTAGTTATGACAGTCTGACAGTTGCCTCATGCAAAATTATGTGAAGTCCCTGCATTACTATGTCTTCTGATGAGTATCTCTGCAATCCTTTATGCTATATATGTACTGAAACAATTGCATGCACGCTAGATAAGTCATTTCCAAAGAGTATGCCTGCTTCATACAGCATCAATCTGCAGTGGCATTTTCTATAATCTTCAATGAATTTTTTCACTTGAAAGCCAGTCCTTCATGTCATAGATGATTTTATAGTTGCATGCCAGAATCATGAACCACCTGCAGTTGCAAAGATTGGTATCTTTGAATTTTAAGTTGAAGCAATGCATGGTATGGTCTACTTTGAATGATACCAAGAGTTTATTGTGCAGTAGCAAAGTTCTACGAACATTTGAAAAATGGTTTCCTGGAAGAATTTTGTATCAATAAGTCTTCAGACTGTCATATCCAAACAAGAGAAACGAAAATTATATTTGACCAATGTTTTAGAAATGCACTATTGCAAATACAAACATGGCATGAAAATCTGAACTAACAAATTCATGTGCTGGAATAACATACGATGTACATCCTTTCAAAATGCCATTATATGGCAGACAATCTATTATAAGAGGCATTTTAGCTATTACCATCATCGTATCACCCATTCCTGATTCAAGTAGCTCATCCCTTGCAGCCAGGGGATCATTAGCCGATGAAGACTTTTTAATTTCTCTTTTTAAATTGTTCAGATCCGACTTGTATTCCCTCAATTTTGCAAGAAGATTTGCCTTCAGGCTTGGCTGCAAGCTTCTTGCTTCAAGATCCATTTTACGAATCTGATTGTCACAAATTTGATGCAATCTTGTAAGATTACAAAAATCTGTGTACAAGTGATAGCAAAAAAACTTCTCAAAATAGATGATAAGTGTTAAACAAAACAATGTCAAAAGCAGTCAAAGCATATAGTTAAGCATTTGCGTACCAACGCTTCAGCTTCTTCTACTCCAGCTTGTATCTCAGAAAGTTTCTGCTTCTTCTGTTCTGTAAAATTTAAAAAATCCAAATCAGGAAAATTTTGAGTGGTGGAATTTTTCTACTAGTATGGGTAGTGAATCTTTTCGGCTCAAAAAAATCAGAGATATAAACTAATCATGAGGGAAAAACATAAGATTTACTAGAAATAAATGTATATGTTGATGAATCTAGTAAAACGATGTACATTTTATATGAAAATATAGCAAACATTATAGAAAAAATTCAAAATTTCAAATTTTGGTTTTAAAATAGGCAATTAGCAAATAAATAGCCAATAGAAAACACCTGGTTCCAATCCCAGGTATGCAAAAGAGCTGACATGTTAAAAAGTTTCCTAAAGAATCAAAACACGTGATCATCCAACAGCTTAATTAAGATAGGAAGAAATTCTGAATGAACCCAGCAAAGTCCACACATGTCTAGAAGGGAACAAAGTTTGTCTCAAAGCTCCAGAGGGAATACAAATCCTGGAAAGTGACTGGAGACACAAGAACAAGAAAATACAGACTACCAGTTGCCAACATTTGCCTGCCTAATCATTAAAGTAGAATGTCTCCTGCTTTTCAGAGAAATTGACTTCTGCTAAGTTTTTGGGAATCTTCAAGAATCAAGAGAGACAGAACATATATTGCAAAACGTAAATGAAAAATAGCTGAAGCAATCAAGGGAAGACTAAGGAGAATACTCTCAATATCTTATCCGGTCACCTTTCAACAAAGAAAATGAAGAAAAATATTTACACGAGAAGGTTCATTTGATATATAATGATGTATCTTTGTCTTGTATTATGTATATACTATGTAGTATATTGGAAATGATCATGACTAATTTTGCATGAGAATGTTAAGGCAAACAGATTACATGAAAGAATAGAAACTAAGCCCTGTTATTCAAGAAAAGGAAAAATTTTGAATGATATTCATGATAAATAAGATGTATGTTAGAATGTAGGTTTATATGCTCTCTACATTTAAAATTAAAATGATTTAACATGGTATACTGCTAATCTTATAAATAAACGCAAGCATTATAAAAATGAATACAATAATTGATCTCCTTCAATAATGCTTGTACCCTCCATGTTTCTAGAAGGCACTTCAAATAAGGTGTACAGTTCCACCTCTGGATGCTTAAACAACATGTATTTCCAGGTAAGAGTTTCCTGAAAATTATGGTATTTAATTTTATCATTTTTTAATGGTAAATTTAACAGAGCGATGCGAACTCAAAGTGAAGGCACCGCGTGAAAAGAACATGCAAAAGAGAAGGGCCAAGTGCTGGAACTAGCAACAAAATGAAAATCAGAAGCATGGCATCAGAACAGGGCTGAATGATCTTCTCTATTTTTCTGAAAACAAACTTTAGGAACCTGAAAAAGCTTTGGATGACTTTGCAGAAAAAATGTACAAATATGGTTTAACAGAAAAATACACAAGAAATCCACCAACCCTCTTCACTGCATAGAAATCTGGAAGATCACAAATTATAAGATGCAGATCTCAACAGCCCAGTTCATATTCTCAGATAGTTTAGCATATGACAAGGAGATTGACAAATTAAAAAACAAAGAGGAAATCGATAAGGCAATTGGGATGAGGGGAAGCAATGAAAAGGAAATGACAGATCATACAGGTGGGTAATGATATATCAATCCAGATTTTTAAGGAGACCTGGATTCTATCTCTCCCATACAAGAGTTTTTATTTGGCAATTCTTAAGCTCTTCAATAAAGCTCTAATCTACAAATTCATAGGTGTGTGGCAGGGAATGAAAGATCAGAGAATTAGATAAAAGCTAAATAAAACTTTTGTGGCCACACAGATATTCAGTTCTTCGGCAATGGGTACTTTAAAATAACCTTTCAAAAGGTTGAAGACAAACAGAAAGTGTTTAAAAGACCTTGGTGCTTTAAGAATGCAGAGCTGTAATTGAGACAGTAGCCTCCACTTTTTAACCCAAGCTAGGAAATCATCAAGCAGGCCTTTCTTTGGATCAAGTTATATAAATTACTCCCAGCAATTAACCCAAGCTGGGAACTCTTCAAGGAGGCCTTTCTTTGGATCAAGTTATATAAATTACCCCCTGAATACTGAGATGACACAAATTTAAAATCCTAGAACAAGTCACAGAGAAGGTCAGGCATTTCATGTGCATATCAATGCAGCTAAAAGTAAAGATCTAACAAACTATGCCAGAATTTGAGTAAAATAGGCCTATCTAAGCCAGTTGTTGGAGCATTAATTATGTTCATCCCCTGGGGCTTGAGACAAATCTTACACTTTGAATGCTTTCCCTTCTAATGCTATAAATAAAGGAATGCAGAGCATCTCTAGAAAATATTCCCCGTGGGAACCTTAAATAAGATTCATAGATATCCAAAGCAGGTGCACGAAGGAAAATCTTGGCCCTGAAATTCTGGTAACCCAAGACCACAAGTCAGGCTAATATGGATCTTTTTGAATGGAGAAACCATGATCAATTTTTTCTCCAGAAAAAATTAGCAAGAATTCCCCTCCAAAGTCAAGAAAAAATAACCAAGAACAGATTGGTAACACTCAGGAACAGCACATTCAAGAAAATTTTGAAGACTCGTATGAAATCAGTGAAGATCAGAAGTTGGAGGAAACCCCTTGCATGGATGGAGAAGATCCCTGGGTAAAGACACTGTTGGATTAGAAAACAGCCAACAAGGAAAAAAAATAGATTTTGTGAATATATCAAAATCAAAAGAAAAATGAACCGACAGCAGAAAACATTTTAAAACAAGTCAAAAAATTACAACCCTCAAGTAAATTGCTTGGAGGAAGATCGGTTACCAATAGCTTTACAGAAGCAGCAAAGAGCTTTTGTTCAGGCAAAAGGATCTCAAGCAATCAGATCCCAACCAGTAACTGGAAACCAAGTTTCCAGCAGAAGAAAATTGAGAAAGGAAAATATAACAATAGAAACAGAATCTGATTTTAGTAGAGGAGAGTAACAGAAACTCGTTGATATTATCTAATGGTAGAAGTAGGCCTTCCACCCAGGCATCATGAGGATCCTAAAGCTGGAATGTCAGAGGCTTAAATGCTTATGAAAAGAGCCATTTCATAAAGCAGCTAATAGAAGAACAGAAAAAATGAAATTGCACTCCTTCGAGGGACAAATGTAGGAAAGATCAGAGGTAGCTTATTGCCTAAAGCATATGGAGAAAATGTGAAATGTGATGTTGTGGCAGTGAAAGAAACTGTAAGCAGACTAGCGATTCTGGGGAACTCCTACTCTGTTTCAGAATTCTGTTAAAAAGTAACTAATACATACACTTAAGCATCAAAGATCATAAACTAGACATATTTTGTTATCACAAATACAATTACATTTTGAAACTTGTAAAAGATGAGGTTGACGATGGAATTTATTCCTAACAAAAGAAACAATTTCTGAAGAAGAGCTGAAAATCATTCAAGAGGGAATAGCCCAGAGGGAATGGAACAAGGAAATAGTGGATATTGAGAAGTGCATAATAACAGAGCTGCAGAAATCCTCAGAATAGTGGAAACCCATTGGAAACAGAAATCCAGAATGAACTGGTAGAAAAAGGGGCATAAAATCATTAAAAAAATTCATTTGTCCATAGTCATGAGAAGAAAAATCAAGATTTATAAACTAGTAAATCACAGAAATGAAGTAAAACATGAAAATGATAGAATAAGAGCAGGAATTGTCTCATTCTGTGAAGAAATTTTAACTGAATAAGTTGAGAAGGAGAAATCAGAAGCAAAACTTCTCAGGAACATCCCAAGAAGAACAATAGAAGGGCAGAATGAACTGCTAACACAACAGTTTCAGAAGAAGCCACAAAGTCTATCTTTAGTGTTGAAGCTGACAAAGCTCCAAATCCAGATGGATTCCAAGCAGTTTTTTTCCAAAAGAACTGGCATACGTAAGAAAAGAAAACATGGGAGCAATAAAAGAATGTACAAAAAAGAGGAGAAACTTCA
The DNA here is from genome assembly GCA_007258455.2 of Sequoia sempervirens. Taxonomy (NCBI): domain Eukaryota; kingdom Viridiplantae; phylum Streptophyta; class Pinopsida; order Cupressales; family Cupressaceae; genus Sequoia; species Sequoia sempervirens. The sequence goes on along the minus strand of VDFB02061159.1, from coordinate 4,557 downwards.
AGGAATGAAAGAAACTCCACCTTTTTGGCCTTGATCCCAAGGCAGCAGAGTATTTTAACTACAGATTTGTAACCACAGGAATGGCAAGCAGGTTGAAAGGAAGCCTAGATGACTTAATTTCAGAGGCTAAGGTAGAATTTGTTGCGGTATGTAATGTCCCCTCTCTAGGTTTAGTCAGTTGGATATAATTTTTAATTTAAACACTAAAGTTCCTAATATTTAATAATTTAACTTAGCGTTTATTAAAATATTAAAAAATGGGACTTTATAAAATGGTGCCTGGGGAGACATAAGGTAAAAATTAAAATTAAAAAAGTGAAGTTAACGTTTTTTAATGCTGGCGTCCAAATGGGCGATATAAGGAATTAAATAAAAGTAAATATTTGGAATTTCAAGAATGGTTGTGGGGGTTATAAAAAGAAGAACAAAATTTTTTTGGACTCATTTTTCAAGGTATGCGTGAATTTTTGGAGAAGTTGTGCTGCTGGATTTTTCCAAAACTTCGTGAAGACAAAATCCTTCATGGGGAATATCATTTAAGGCTGTGCTGGAGCTGCATTGTTAGTGAATTTCCAGAGTTACAGATTGAAAATAATGGATATGTAGAATGGGAAAAGGTATACTGGTAATTTTAATGGGGTTTTTGTAGTATTTTGAAGAGTTTGAATTTTCTGGGGTCAGCTGCACCATTTCCAGAATATTAAGTCAGTGACAACTTTTTCTTGCCTGAAGATGCTGTACAGTTTTGGAGAACTCGGTGAAGTTGAGTAAATTATATTTTTTTGAAACTATAATGCCAGTGCCGCCTCTAAGTAATTTACAATAAATACAAATGGGGCCCAATAATATTGTGTTGAGAAGGGTCTGAATATTCTGGAAATTTCAGCGAAAGTAGGGGTTTAATGCCGTCCCATATTAGTCACGACTTGGAGCTGCTGTGTAATATTATGCGCCGCTGTTGTCTGGAGAAGAGTGCCGTAATTAAACAGGCAAATGCAAAGGTGGGGAATCGCATTGAAGCGGCAACTATAATCTCAATTCCCACACAGCTTCTAGCAATAATATTTTCAAAGAGTGAAAATACCGATATTGTCTGGTCAATAATTAATTTCCAAGCGGGTCATATATTCCTAGCTAGTGCTATATGGCTGTACCCGACCATACACATGGAAAAAAGTGCAGAATTTCTGTGGGAGTGAGCCATACCAGGTAGAAAAGATTAAGGACTGTGGAAGCATGTTACAGGTCAGAATTAAATTTAAATGTGTATGCAAACTGTTTAACACTTGCTGAGCCCAAGATCTCTGTTTTATATAATAATAATACCTGTTGTATATTTTGCACATCGCTGTCAAAGAGTTTGTTATTAAATCTGAGTGCTGGAAATTAAAATTTGTGGTGGTGGTTGTGAGTTTTCTATTCCAACATCTGGAAACAAAAAAACAAATATATTCAACTTTGATATCTGCAGCTGATTGACAAAATGAATAAGTTGTATGACTTGTGAAATTGCAAAAAAATTGTGTCAAGAAAATTGGTGTGGAACATTAAGAAACAGGGGTGTACATTACACAGTAAGACAAATTCTGGATGGAATCCTCATTTCTTAAAAAACACTATATTTGTTGAATCATAAGCATAAAGCAGGGATGATTGCCATGTTAGATATGAACAAGGCTTATGATGGAGCAGTCTAGAAATTCTTGGATGAAGTTCCAGAAAAAATGTCTTTCACCCCAGTTGGAGACAGTGATTTTTGAGTTGCACTTGACACCAACCTTTTCTATTCTGGATCAATGAAACTCCTGTTCGCTTCTTCAAATTTTCAAGACTAGTAAGACAGGGAGACCCCAGATATCCTTACCTCATCAAGACCTTAGCAGAATCTCTTGGTAGGGCAGTCGAAGCCACTATTAGTAAGGGAAGCTTAAAAGGAATCAAAATCACCACAAAGATATCCAAATCTCCAAATTTGTAGATTACACTGTTTCAGCCAGAGAACTCTCAGAAAATGAAGCCAGGAATATCAAAATTATTCTCACTAAATATGAATTAGTTGCAGGTCTCAAAATTGATGTGACAACATCCAAAATTCATTTCTTGAACTGTTGCCCACAAACAAGAGGACCAGATAAAAAGTATTCTAGGATTTGATATGAAAATTTACCAAGAAAATACACTAGGATGCCTTTAATTAGTGGAGGGATATATTCCATATTAAGGGGATAATCAATGCTTAGAATGTGCATGGTGAATCCCTTTGGATATTGCCCAAGAAAGATCGTTTGGAAATGAATTTTGATGGGGCTGAGAAGGAAATTTGAGTTTGGTTGGTGCTGGTGTTGTGTTTCATTTGTCTTCTTAGAATGTGCATGGTGTATCCTTTTGGATACTGCAAAAGAAAGATTGTTTGAAAATGAATTTTGATGGAGCTGCAAAGGAAATTTACTGCCTAAGAAAGATTGTTTGGAAATGAATTTTGATGGGGCTGCAAAGAAAATTCAGGTTTGTTTGGCGCTGTTGTTGTGTTTCAAAAGTCTTCAAGGATCTTTGTGGAAGGGGTTTCTTTCCTTTTAGGATCCAAAACTAATAACAAAGCAGAGACTTTAAATGTTTTGGAAAGCATTAAGGTGGCCATTGTTATATATATATATTATTCCACATTAAGGGGGTAATTGATGCTTAGAATGTGCATGGTGTATCCTTTTGGATACTGCCTAAAAAAGATTGTTTGAAAATGAATTTTGATGGGGCTGCAAAGGAAATTTGGGTTTGGTTGGCACCGGTGTTGTATTTCAATCATCTTCAAGGATCTTTGACAAAGGGATTTCTTTCTTTTTAGGCTCCAAAACTAATAATGAAGTGGATGCTTTAACTGTTTTGGAAAGCATTAAGGTTGTAAATTTTAATGATCAGATTGAATGCACAGAAATTAATTCAAATCAGACACAATAACACAGCAGATACCCTGGGAAAACCCTCCTCTTGAGGGAGAAAAACCCAGCAACAATATATCACTTATATATATAATTGTCACAAGAATGATCTTCTTACAAGAGGCCAAGATTCAGGCCCAAATACAAGCACCAATAGATGATGCAACACAGAACTCAATTGCTGATAATACACAGCCTCAAACACACTGCTCTCTTCATACAGTTCGCTTTCCTTTATATATAACTCGCACTTAGACTTCAATTGGCTATATCGAACTTGACTTGAAAACTTGATGATAAGAATGAGAAGGCGAACTCATATATATACATTTTGAAGGGACGCCACCTTATTTAATGCAAGTCGGCTAACAATAATAATATATCTCTTTCAAAGAGACGCATCCAATCAAAGGTAAGTCGTCCTCATAGATAATCGCGCCAGAGGAAGGAGGTCGGCCTTGTCACAAATGAAAGATGTGTCTCTTCATTTAATATTTATTGCTTAACAAATAGAAGTGACTCTATAAGAAATCGCGCCTCTTGAGACTTCATAAATTAAATAGCATGAGGCTATCATTTAATTTATTATCAATAAGAAGATCGCTGGAAGATTATTCCAGACGCTGCAAGTAACATCAACAAAGGTGGCAATTGCTTCAAGGTGGAAGAGGTTGCAAGTTGAAGGTGACTCCCTTTTTGCAATTAATGGTCTTGTAAAAAATCACTTACAAGATTGGCACTTGATCAGCATTATTGATGAAGTTAGGGATTTATGTAAACCTTTTGATTTGATTTCTCAATTACAATTACCAAGAAACAAAATCAGCAGCAAATAAGCTAGCCAACTCAGGGGTTGAACAATTTCCTTTCTTGCCAAAAGTTAGTTTGGATCTAAAGGAGAGAAATATTTTGGACAACTTAACAAAAGAGGCCCAGCTTGGGAGGGATGATATTATCCCTAATTTTTTATCCCCTCTGTGACTTTGAATTGATTAACAATCATACATTTTTTGGAGCCTATTGCTATGATTAATCTGTTTGTGCATGGCAGACATCCAATGTTTGTGCCTTGATTATCAGGGCATCTTGGCTTGCCCTGCTCATGTGAAGCTTTGATTTTATAGACAGCTCAAAGTGCTCTCCAACACATTGTTTGCATTTTAGTCTGAAGCTTTTTTCTTCTGTAGTTTGTTCTATGCAGGTTTTTGGCAGAATTTGTTTCTCTGATTTGCATCAATGTTCCCCTCTCTAGCTTTTGGCAGGTGTTTGGCATAATGAAGCACAACTCTTCTCAATGGGAATCACATTATGCAGGGGCTCTGTTTAATGGGCGCCTTTATAGGACTTTCTGTATTCATGATCTCTCCTAGCTGCCTTTTGTCAAGGTTCTAGATTCATTTTCTTGTGAGTGCATTCTTAGTAGAATCATTCTAAATGATATTATTCTCTTAAGTGAGAACTTGATAGAGGATAATAATGCTGTTTTTAGTTTTTATTAGTTCTGTAGGCCTACAGCAAGAGGTTGTTGAGCTACAGTCCATGTCACAGACTCTACTAAAAAACAAGCAGACTTGGCACTTTATTGTCAATTTCTAGCATTGTGCTTGGAGAATATGCATGT
>VDFB02061158.1:0-15133 GCA_007258455.2 Sequoia sempervirens | reverse complement strand
GTTTTATTTTTTATTTTCTCTTTTGTATTTTAATTTTTTTTTCTTACAAAATTACGTAGAAAAAATGAGTGCTCTCATCCCCACGCCAATGTGATTGTATAACACTTATCGACATAATTAAATCTAGTTTCATATTATAGATTTATGATTTTATATATTTAGATTTATTATGTTATGTAGTTTATTTAAATAAACACATTTATAAGTTTTATAAACAGTACCAAAGTACAAGTAACTTTAAATATTTTATTTTATACTTAATATTTTATTTTATATAAATTTTATATATTGAATCAAATTCCATACTATAGATTTAGATTTATTCTGCTAAATATTTTTATAGCAAGTATTATGATTTTAAATATTTTTAAGAAAAGTTTTGTTAAAATATTTTTGAATTATTTTTTATATGTGTACCTTGGAATTTTACCCCATTCTAATGTGCAAAATAACTAAAAATGCAAGTGATAAAATACTAAGGATTTGTGTGCTCCTTGGATGGCTTTTGATGTAGCTAGATGCAAGATTGAATGTGCAAGATGATCAAATTGGATGGCTAAATGATAGCAAGTACTTGAGAATGCAAATTGGCATCATAAGGTTGCTCAAATCAAAAAGTGTTGAAAATGCCCTTGAGGAGGGGGTATTTATAGAAGAATTTGAATTCTCTAGAGAATTCAATGGCTGAGATTCATCCAACAAGGTCAAGATGAAGGGCTATGGTGAGTTGAGAACTCACAAGCCCTCACATCTTGACATGTGGATGGTGAAGTGGCTAAGGGGAGATGAGGTGCAATGAGGTGGAAGAGAAGTACATGATGTGGAGGAAGTACAAGTACCTTGCAAGTACATTGGGAGATGGGAAGAATCTTGGGTGAATAAAAGTGAATTTTAAATTCACAATGATTGGAAGAATCTAGTGGATAAGACAATGTTCTCAAAAAGGTGGGAGTTTGTCACATGTGACTTGATGTGGACAAGTCAAAGATTCTAGGAAGATGCATGGGAAAAGGACTCTTGAGGAAATAAAAGAATTCAAAAATTCATTAGATGAGAGCGACCAAGGTAACATTAAGATTAATTAATCAACAATTAGAAGATAAATGAGGATTAGCCAACTTCAGTAAAAGTTGGAGGATGACACATCCCAATCAAGAATGGATTAGGGCATGTGCACACATCCCCAATGCAGTTGTTCAGGAGATGGATTAGATTTCAGATGAAAATGACATGTGAGGAATTAAACAAATGTACCATTTATTTAATTCATTTGATGAAAAGAGATGAGTGAGGGCAAGGTATTTAATTACAATTAAAATACCTTAAGGGATTTGGCAGAATTAAAGATATTAATTAAATACAGTGTAATATTACTTCTAATTCAACTCCGTGATAAGAGGATGTTTAAACCTAAAAGGATAAATTTGATAAATACATTCTTGAGATGGTGTTACAAGTAGCATCATTTCAAAGAATATTAAAACATAGAACCTGAAAGAAGATGGTTAGATTGGAAAATATGCCCCAATCACTCAAAAGATTGGGGTGAAGATGAAGATTAGGGATTAAGAATGCCCCTCAAGAGGACATGGGGTTGAAGAGAACACGGTGTACCTAAAATAGATGTGATGCAAGGGGAGATGAGGAAGATGATGCAAGGTGATGGGTAAGAGAGAAGGAGAAGAGATAGGAGATGTATGAAGCACAAATGGGTTTTAGGACAAAAGGTGATGTTGCCCCAGTCAAGGTACAAGCCAAAATGGGTTGATGATGGATGGAGTGTTGTCAATGAGGGAATGGAGGATCCCGAAACAACACGAGGATAGGGAAGGATACATCCCACTGAGTGGTATTGATGAGGGAAGGATACATCCCAAAACACCACTAAAGGATAGGGAAGAATACCTCCCAATGAGGATGATGAAAGTGTTGTTGATGAGGGAAGGATACATCCCAAAACAACACTAAAGGGATAGGGAAGGATACTAATGGATGATGATGATGATGGGTCAAGGTTGGTAATGAGACTAGGGACAAGACCAAGGATTTGATTAGGTTATTTGTGCTAGATTGATATGTGAGATGGAGAGAAAGATCTTAAGATTTGGTTCGATATCCAAAGATTTGGACTGCAAATGGACTAAAGCTCAGATTAGGGGTTTGGTTAAGCTCAGATTGGGATAAGATTAAAGCTAAGATGAGGATTGGATTGAAGACTAGAATGATTGAAGGATATGATTGGATTGATTCTACACCGAGTTTCAGGGTTTAAAGGGCGTAAGGTGCTGACAATCAGATTTTTCCCGATTTGGCAATTTTCAAAAATTGTCAAATTTTGCCATTTTAGGAAACCTCACGGATATACTTTTGGGAGTCCAAATATTGAGATAGGATGAATTTCCAACTAACATCCCAAATTTGAGATATGCATTTCAAGTTATGAGTGAAATTTTTTCAAAATGTTGGAAAAAAACACTAAATTGGGATTTTGAGGGTCAAGATGAAAGTTTGAGGCCCCAAAAATGTGGCAAAACGGGGTCCAACAGCCTTCAAAGAAGCTCGTTGGAAATCCACTTGTTATCTCATAACGCAACCACTCATCAAATTTCAACTCAAATGGACACCCGAGTCAAAAGTTATGGCCTTCGGAAGTTTCGGTGTAAAAATCAAAACCATCGAAAATATGGTTTTTTGATAAATTTTGAAAATTTCAACACATGGGTTTTGATGGTGGGGGGAAATTAGAAAATGGGTCAGGATTAATTTTTTTAAAAAGACAATAAAAATGGGAATTATGGGGGGGGCAAAGGACGGCGGGATAGGGGCGTAGTCGCCCTGCGCAGGGTGTTGCCGCCCCTGTCAAGGGCGGAGCCGCCCAGGGCGGAACCGCCCCGATAGTGGGCAGAGCCCGCCCGGGGTGGAGCCGCCCTGACAGCGGGCAAACCCGCCTGGGGCAGAACCGCCCTGACAGCAGGCGGAGCCGCCCCAACAGTGGGCGGGGCGCCCGGGGCGGAGCCACCCGGGGTGGAGCTGCCCCGACAGTGGGCGGAACCACCCCACCAGCGGGCAGAGAGAGCCACCTAGCCGAAGGGAAAAGCCGCCCCGGTGGGGGGGGGCAAGAAGAAGAGGGGAAAAGAAAGGGAAGAGATAGGAAAAAAAAGATGGAGGGATGGGGGGATTGTGAAGAAGGATGAAGGGATGGGGGATAAATGCAAGATGATGAAATAGAAAATGAATTGCAATTCTAAATACAATTTTCCATCTTCGGAGCACTGATTTTTGCTATGGCATAAGACACCCGGTGCTAGGGTAGGTGGAACCAAGGCGTATTAGTGTCTAATGCATGAAACAAACACAACAAGCAAGAAGACTATCCCAACACCCCAAAGTCACAAAGACCTTGGTCGGGCCAGGTATTGAGATAACCACAAGCACAAAAGGATGCCCCAACATAACACAAGACCTCGGGGATCTTGGTGGGTACTTATGTGAGACAACCCAGAAGACACAATCAATCAAAAGATCAAGATATGTCCCTATGTGGACCAATCAAAACACGCCATAATATGATGGATTATGGCTACCTTGACAAGTGATGATAGGGAGCTCAAATGATAAATAAAAGCCAAAAGCATCAAAAGATCGCAATCAATTTCAAACGTCCTTTGCCATAGGATCAAGGGGATAGATAGGATTGATAAGGTCTGTTAGGAAGGATGCATCCTGTTGAGACCTATGATGGATACTAAGTGGAAAGATCGATATGATGTAGGATATTCCAAAACTTATTGGATTTGTTGATACAAGTGGATCTTGTTTGTTAAGAACCAGCTAGATAAGGGCATAGCTTGACGACCCGACACAAGGGAGACAAGACACAACCTAAAGACCTAGGGGCTCAGGGGCCGATAAGAGATTAGCCTTGCCTACGTGAAAGTGCAGAGCCCTCATAGTTCATGGAAAAATACCATGGATAAAGCGGAAAGAAGACAATGGTGACCGATGATGAAGGACATAAAAAACGACAGACAAATGCCTCGGGGGAGGATCAAATGACCAACCTTGCCTACGTGAAAGCGCAGGGGCAACGTAGTTCGACGAAAAGACCATGGATAAAGCAGAAAGAGGACTGGTGAAGGCCAAGTGATGGAGGATCAAAACAAGTTGATCCAAAATGCCTCAGGGGCAGATCGAATGATCAGCCTTGCCTACATGATAGCGCAGGGGCAACGTAGTTCGACTAATGCCACAGAAGGATGAGATCTAGATGGAGACCAACACGATGGATGATCCTATATGGTGACACAGACCGACCAACAAAGGGAATGAATGACATAAGCTCAAAGAGGGATATTCAAATGCTCAGGATGAGGGATAGGCAAGATGGGTCGTCCAATGCTCAATCAATAAATACCAAGCAACCTAGGCTGAGGTGGATGAGGACGATAGTGCAGATGAAAGCATAAAATAACTAGGATGTCAGATAGATAATGATTAAGCCCTCTATGGATGATGCCTGTTACCAGGTTTTCACCATCCATACTTGTCTGAGGCGCCACCAAGAGGTGGTTTTCACCATAGGACAGATTTATTTTTCTTTACTATTTTTTGGATTTTTTATTACTTTTTTTTTTTTTTGGATTTTCTGATTTAGGTGGGGTTACCAAGCGGACTTAGGCATAGAACCTCTTTAGATGGATGATATTGATAGGTTCATCAAAGGGATCTCCTTCAAGAGTAGTCAACCTGTAGGCCCCTGATCCATATTTGGCGGCTATGATATAAGGCCCTAACCAGTTTTCCTCAAATTTTCCCTTTTTATCACGATCCTGTTGAGTGTATTGGTTTTCTTTGAGAACAAGCTCACCAACCTGGAATTGTCTAGGACAGACCTTTTTATTGTAATGACGTTTGAGGCGATTTTGGTATGCTTGCAGGTGATCATAGGCTTTTATTCTTCATTCGTCCAGTAATTCTAGCTATGCAAGTCATGCAACACGAGCATCTTCTTCGCTTATAAGATTCTTCAGAGAAATCCTCAGTGATGGGAGCTCAACTTCAATTGGCAAGATGGCTTCAGCACCATATACTAAAGAATAGGGGGTGGCGCATGTCGGGGTGTGGATGGATGTATGGTATGCCTAGAGGGCAAGATGAATATGGAGGTGCCAATCTCATCCAGTGTTATTGACAACCTTTTTGAGGATGCGGATAAGGGTCTTGTTGGTTGCTTCTACCTGACCATTGCCCTGGGGGTAATAAGGCGTTGACCAACGGTGTTGGATATGAAAGGTGTTGCAAAGGTTTTTCATGGCTTGGTTCTTGAAAGGTTTTTCGTTATTGGAAAGAATGGTGGATCGGATACCATATCTGTAGAGAATATGGTAAAGGATAAATTTTAAGATTTGGACACCGGTGATTTGTGAGAGTGGCATTGCTTCCACCCACTTAGTGAAGTATTTTGTGGCGGTAATTATGAATGTATGGCCGTTGGATGATGGTGGGTAAATCTTGCCAATCAAGTCGAAACCCCATTGAGAAAAGGGCCACGGTGCTATGAGGGGCTGAAGATCTTGTGCTGGGGCATGAATCAAATCTACATGTTGTTGGCATGGAAGACACTTCTTCACAAATTCACAAGCATCATGTTCCAATGTAGGCCAATAATATCCAACTCGTAGGATCCTTTTGGCCAGAGCCATACCATTTGAGTGAGCTCCACAAACACCACCATGTACTTTTGTTAGTGCCGCACGGGCCTCAGTCTCATTCAGACATCTAAGGAGGATTCCATCATACCCGTGATGATAAAGCGTATCACCAACAATGATGTATCGGGAAGAGCGATGGATAAAGGATTTGTGTTGGTTGCGTGTAAGTTCTAGGGGTATGATATTATCACGGAGATAAGTGTATATGTCTTGATACCAAGGGGAGGCGGGACCTACAATATCGCACACCATATCAATCTCAGGAACATCATATGCAGGGATTAAAAGTTGTTCAACAAGAAACTCGCATTCTGTTCGGTCTTTAGGCATGTCAATCAGGGAACCAATGGTGGCCATTGCGTCTGCCGCTTTATTCTGTACCCGATGGATTTGGTCAAACTGTATGAAAGTGAAATATTTCTTGAAATCATCCACCATATGCTTATAGGGTAACAGTTTATCATCTTTTGTGAGGAATTCATCATTAACTTGTCTAATGACCAGCAAAGAATCACCGAAGACTTTCAAATGAGTTATGTGCCACTACTTTGCAATCCTGAGGCCGGTGAGGAGAGCTTCGTACTCTGCCATATTGTTGGTACATGGGAATGCTATCCTGAATGATTTTGGGATGTAGTCACCTTGAGGGGTAACTAATAAAATTCATGCCCCAGATCCGTTATGAGTGTATGATCCATCAAAATATAGTGTCCAAGCTGGTGCTTCTATGACTGTGTAGATTTCTTCATCTGGGAATTCAGTGTCTAGCGGGTAGGCATCTACTAATGGTGCCTCAGCCAATTGATCAGCTATGACCTGTCCTTTTATGGCTTTTCGCTCTACATATTCTATGTCAAATTCACTTAGGAGCATGACCCATTTGGCCATGCGGCCAGTCAGAGTGGTTCTAGCTAACAAATACTTTAGGGGATCAATTTTAGCGATTAATTTGACCGGATGGCTAAGCATGTAATGATGGAGTTTCTGTGTGCTGAAGACTAGCACAAGGCAAGCTTTTTCCATGGGGGAGTAATTTAACTCATAGCCGACCAATGTTCGACTGATGTAGTAGATTGCCCTCTCTTTGAACGACTCATCATGTTGTGCCAACAATGCCCCCAGTGCGACTGAAGTAGCAGAGATGTAAAGCAAGAGGGGTTTTCCTAGAGTAGGCGGCATCAAGATCGGTGGATGAGCTAAATATTCCTTAATTTTGTCAAAACCCATCTGACATTGTTGGGTCCATCGGAACGTGGAGTCTTTTTTCAAAAGATGGGTGAATGGCTGACATTTATCTGCTAGCTGGGCTATGAACCGACGGATGGACTGCATCTTCCCTTGGAGGCTTCTTAACTGCTTTAGATTGCATGGAGGTGGCATGTTGAGAATAGCTTTTACCTTGGCGGGATCAACTTCAATACCCCTTCGGGAGACTATAAAACCCAACAATTTTCCTGATGTAACCCCAAAGACGCACTTTTTTGGATTTAGCCGCAACTTGTAATTTCTAACTGTTCAAAGATCCGCTTTAGGACAGTAGGATGTTCTGCTCGTGTCCTGGACTTTCCCAGCAAGTCATCAACATAATCCTCCATGATGATATGGATAAGGTCATGGAAGATGACCGTCATTGCCCTCTGATATGTTGCCCCCACATTTTTGAGACCAAAGGGCATAACATTGTAACAGAAAGTGCCCCAAGGTGTCGTGAAGGCGGTCTTGTGTTGGTCCTCAGGTGCGATTCGAATCTGATTATAACTAGAAAAGCCATCCATAAGAGAGAGCATCTCATGTCCTGTTGTGAGGTCGATCAACATGTTAATGTTAGGCAGAGGAAAGTCGTATTTTGGGCAGGCCTTGTTAAGGTCCCTGAAGTCAGTGCAGATTCGAATATCTCCATTTGGTTTGGCAATCGGTACTATATTGGAGATCCACTCAGAGTAGTCAATTGGTCTAATAAAGCCTGCCTCTAGTAACTTTTCCAATTCCTTTTTGACTAACAATGCTACCTGCGGGTGCATCTTGTGGAGCTTTTGTTTGACAGGCTTGGCATCTGGGCGAACGTCTAGATGATGAACCACTAAGGTAGGGTCTAAACCTAGCATGTCTGAATATGACCAAGCAAAGTTGATGATTCCTTCTCGGAGTAGCTGCATGATGACTGGATACTCTTGTTCTAAGAGTGACTTAGCCACATAGGTGATTTTAGGATTTTCAGCAGTACCCAGATTAACTTCTTGAGTCTCTTCAATTAGAATGGATGATTGGGCGGATAACTGAGTTCCTACAAGGGGAAGATGAACATATCTATTGTTCAGTGCCTCTTCGAGGTTTTTTCCATTGGATGCGTCCTTTATTTTTAATTTTTCAAGGTCAGGGAGCGCCTCAGGGAGGTTTTCACTAGATGACCGCTTTTTACTTTTCTTATTATTATTTTTGCGACTGGAGTGTTCATCCTCCCCCAATCCCATAAGGTTGACATATGTATCCGCAGACATATTGACAGGTGTGGTATTACGTAGGTCCCAATCAATAAGCTCAAGGTGACAAAGAGATAGGCTGATGGTGCAGACAGATAGGCATTCGAACATGGATGATAAGTTGGTGTGATTGACGTCATCGTACGCACGTATGATGGATTCCTCCTCGAGTATGTCTTCCAATGAGTTGTTGTCCATGGTGACACTATTGGAAGTATTAGACAATGTTGCAGGACTTTTCTATTTTTTATCGTATCCGATGCCTATGTTCTTTGGTAGCTTTGGTGTATCAATAGGTTGCAACCGCCCTTGTTCTTCTTTACCTAGGCCCCTGCCTTGGTAGTTATATTTTTCTACAAACTTAGCTGACCACAGATATGCTTCCTGAAAATATTCCTTTAGAGGAGGGTCTGGCTGGGGTTCTTCTCGGTAGACCCATTGGCATATGTCCTCTTCTGGTGCATCTATCTTGACACTTGGGGATCTGAAGGTGGTGGTAGGGATGTTTTTACCACTAAAGGTGATATTCTTGTCTTCCTCTTGTGTAACATGTGAAGGTTGACCATACTCGTGTGGTGATGGTGGCATGGTTGCTACATTGAGAGCCGTATGCATTTCATATTCACCACACCCTTTGTCAATGATCTGGACTTTGGTGACTGTAGGATCAGTGGCAGAAGATGGAGTGGCTATCTTGACGGAGGGTGGATTAGCGGATGATGAGTGAGATGCCCCCATTTCAACCCCAGGACAATAATGTAAATGGGGTAATGATGCCTCTAAAGCGCGGTAATATTCAAATGGTTGGGGGTCAGCGTAGATGGTGACCTCTTGTCCATTGACGAGGAATTTTAGGCACTGATGGTACGTGGAGGGGACTACTTGCATAGCATGGAGCCACGGGCGGCCAAGGAGGAGATTATATGGTAAGTCCAGATCAAGGACATGACATGTAATATATTGAAGCACAGGTCCCACTTGGATAGGAATACTGATGATTCCCTCTGAATTTCTTTCTACATTATCATAGGCTTTGATTGTGATGATATGATTACTTAAATCCGCTTGAGTATACGCCACTTGTTTTATGAATTTCAGACTTCACAAATTGAGGGCAGAGCCATTATCTACCAAGACCCTTTTTATTTTATGACGGGCTACCACGACTTCGATATGTAAGGGGCGATTATGATTGACATCGATGTTTGGCATATCATTTTGGCTGAAGTGCAGTTGATGAGATAAAGCCAAGTGTCCCACCAAAGCTTGGAATTGTGTGGGGTCGATGTCATTTGGCACATGGGTTTCCTGTAGGGCTCTGTTGAGGATTTCTTGATGTACTGGGGAAGACTTAAGCAAATCCAAAATGGATATATGAGCAGGGGTCTTTCTTAAGTGATCAAGGATGTTGTACTGAGAGCTTACAGGAGTTGATTGGGCGGGTGCAGAGGCTGCAGGGACAGTGATGCGGGCTCGTCGTGTAGTAACAACACATTGAGGGTCCTTGGCTTTAACATGTATCATGGATACACGGGGTTCCACCTGCTCAATGTAATGAATAACACCCTCGTAATTGAAGGGCACATTCTTGTAGCTCACATTATTTGTGTTGTTTCCTTGGGGATTACTGTTAGATGTGCTTGGGCCTTGGTTATGATTCGAAAAGGCGTTTTGGTATATCTGTAATTGAGCATTGGACGACGAAGCTTGACTGGGGTCAACCTTGATATCACCTCGATCAATGAGATCTTGGATGTAGTTTTTCAAACCCTGACACTTGTTTAAAGAGTGTCCTTTGATTTTATGGAACTCACAATATTTATTTTCCTTAAACCATGCGGGCTTGGGTTTGGACTCATCAAATGGCTTGGTGACAGGGTACGTGATGGGATAGTTGATTTGTAACAACTTATTAAAGACAACACTCAGAGGTTCTCCTAATTGAGCATACTGACGTTTGGTGTTCCCCTGAGTGTTCCGGTTTGACTGTTGAGGAGGACGAGGTGCCCCCTGTGGTACAGATATGGCGTTGGGTACAAATGGTTGTTGTTTTTGGGATGTATTAGCCACTTGGACGTGTTTAGTGTCTATCACGCCATCGTTCACTGCATTCTTGTTCTTGTTCCAGAATCATGGTTTATCACCAAATGACCTCTCTTTATCATGATTATGTATTTTGATGTGTCCTTTGGCAATAAGGGCACATTCAAGGATGGGTCCCTTTTCTACTATCTCTGTGAAAGTGGTGACACAATGTAACCTAAAATTATGGGCCATGTCAGGATGAGAGTTTTCCACGAAAAGGGTGACCATGTCTTTTTCCTTCAGAGGGGTCTTCATTCAGCTTGCTAATGCACGCCACCATTGTAGGTAGCTAGTAAAGGTTTTCCCCTCACGTTTTTTCTCTTTGAGGAGATCTAAGGTGTCCGTGTCCTTCTCCAAATTGAAAGAGAAGTAGGATACAAATTTTTCCAACAGGTCTGCAAAAGTTTTTATGGACCCTTTTTCGAGAGTCATGAACCAATCTAGGGCATGGCTTTTCAAGCTTCATGGGAATAGGTGCAAGAGGTAGTTGTCATTGTACATAACTTCTTGACACTGGGAGTAAAATTCCTGCAAGTGAGCTTTAGGGTCTTTATTTCCCTTGTATTTGTCAAACTTTGGTATCTCAAAATGTTTAGGAAACGGGATTAATGAGATGGAGGGGTCAAATGGATATGGGCATATGTCCTCAAATTTGAATGATTGCTTGGTAGCCCCAGATTGAAGGTCTTTCAAAGCGGCTTTGATTTCCAACAGATTCGAGTTGGCTGGTGGCGGGTTGGGGGGATATTGGTGATAGGATGATAAAGGATCCTATTGAGAGGGCGTCGGATTGTTGAAATATGGATTTGGGTGGTTGAATGTTGGTATGCCTTGCTGGTAAGACAGGGGATTTTGTTGATACGGGTGCTATTGTTGTGGGGTATAGTACGGATTTGTTTGATAAAAGTGTGGAGTAGGTTGTTGAGGAGCTTGGATGGGATGTTGTGTATTGGTTTGTTGGTGTTGAAGGTATTGTTGTGATTGTTGGGAGGTCACATAGGGCGGTCGTTGGTGAAATTGCTACTGATTGTGATAGTAGTAGTGTTGAGGGGGTTGTTGTTGTGATGTAGATTGTTGTACGGGCCGCGATGGGATGTTGTGTTGTGGTTGAGTCTGTGGACGCAAAATGGATGCAAGAAAGGGGGATATGGTCTGAGCGATGGGTCGAGATGGATTGCTTTGTGGTCGGTATGGTGGTTGTTGTGAAGAAACCAAAGCATTATGTATAGGTGGTTGTTGATGAGATGGCTGAGGTAGCGTAGAAGTGTTTTGTAAAGGGAGTTGTTGGGTACCACCCGAAACGTTCAGCTAGGGTGTGGAGGTAATTGAGGTGGAACGTTGGATTGGTGAAGCTATTGAGACATATATGAGGATGATGGTAGATGTGTGGCCCCAGGAGGTGGAGGCAATGTGGAAAGGTTGGTGCCCCCAGTGTTGACTGTAGGTTGACTCGAAGGAGGGGGTGTTGTTAACATTAATGGCGGAGGTTGTGGAACATTTTGTAGCATACCATAGGCAAAAGGATTATTGGGATCAGGCACCTGAGGATTTCCCATAACTGAGGTCGAAGCATGTGGGGGATAGTTAACCTTATAGAGAACGGCATTGCCAAATTCAGGTTGATGCCAACCCTCAACTGGAGGAACATTGGGGAAGTATGAACCTTCTGGTGCATTTTGTGAACCTTGGAGTACGTTAGATGGGGCACCCCTATATTTGGACACTAAAAATAACTAATGTGCAAAATAACTAAAAGTACAAGTGATAAAATACTAAGAACACTTCAATGATTAGCCTAAAGAGTGATAAAACAAGGAAAATAGATGAAATACAAACGTAAATCGATTATACCTTCCTTGTTGTTGAAGACTCCTTGGTTGGCCCTTGATTTAGATGAATTTGTGTGCTCCTTGGATGGCTTTTGATGTAGCTAGATGCAAGATTGAATGTGCAAGATGATCAAAGTGGATGGCTAAATGATAGCAAGTGCTTGAGAATGCAAATTGGCAGCATAAAGTTGCTCAAATCAAAAAGTGTTGAAAATGCCCTTGAGGAGGGGGTATTTATAGAAGAATTTGAATTCTCTAGAGAATTCAACGGTTGAGATTCATCCAACAAGGTCAAGATGAAGGGCTATGGTGGGTTGAGAACTCACAAAGCCCCTCTCATCTTGACATGTGGATGGTGAAGTGGCTAAGAGGAGATGAGGTAAGTGAGGTGGCCAAAAGGTGCTGATGAGGTGGGGAGGGGAAAGGACCGCTAACCCTCCAAGCACCCTTGGGGAGATGGAAGAATCTGGTTAATAAAAGTGAATTCTTAAATCCACAAATGATTGGAAGAATCTGTGCGGATGTATGACAATGTCTCAAAAGGTGGGAGTTTGTCACATGTGACCTTGGATGACAATGTATTGTCCTTAGAAGATGCACATGGGAAAAGGGACTCGAAGAATATAAAAAGAATTCAAAAATTGGGAATGGGGGAGAGTTAACTACAATAAATTAGGGTTTAACCAATTAGTAACAGAGGACAATTAGGGTTAATGATTTGGAAATAATCAGCTGGAGGATGACATCCCAATCAAGGATTAGGGCATGCACATCCCCAATGAAGAGATTAGGAGGTGGGTTAGGATTAAGAAAAAAATGTGACATGTGAGGAATTAAATAAATGTCATATTTATTTAATTCATTTGATGAAAAAGAGGATTATGATGGCAAGGTATTTTAATTATTAATTAAATACCTTAGGGATTTGGTAGAATTAAAGATATTAATTCAAATAATAGTAATATTACTTAATTAACTCCCATAAGGATGTTTAGACGGAAGTGCACAAATTTGGGATAAAATTAAGTGTCCAAATTTGATGCCTACATTTTTCCCCTTGGAGTATTTGGTGCCATGAAGTAGCATCATTTCAGAGAATATTAAAATATAGAACCTAGAAGAAGATAGTTAGATTAGGAAAGATACCCTAGTCATCAAAGGATTGATTGGGAAAAAAGATGATGGGGTGAAGATGAAGATTAGGGATTGAGGATGCCCCCTCGAGAGGACATGCGGGTTGAAGAGAACACGTGTGTGCTCTCGAAATAGATGATGTGATGCAAGGGGAGATGAGGAAGATGATGCAAGGTGATGGGTAAGAGAGAAGGAGAAGCGATAGGAGATGTATGAAGCACAAATGGATTTTAGGACAAAAGGTGATGTTGCCCCAGTCAAGGTACAAGCCAAAATAGGTTGATGATGGATGGAGTGTTGTCAATGAGGGAATGGAGGATCCCGAAATAACACGAGGATAGGGAAGGATACATCCCACTGAGTGGCATTGATGAGGGAAGGATACATCCCAAAACACCACTAAAGGATAGGGAAAAATACCTCCCAATGAGGATGATGAAAGTGTTGTTGATGAGAGAAGGATACATCCCAAAACAACACCAAAGGGATAGGGAAGGATACTAATGGATGATGATGATGATGGGTCAAGGTTAGTAACGAGACTAGGGACAAGACCAAGGATTTGATTAGGTGAAAGTGCTCTTTGTTTTGCTGCAGAAAGGCGGAAGCGCCCTCTATTTTGCTGCAGAAAGGCAGAAGCACCCCTGTTTTACTGCAGAAAGGCAGAAGTGCCCTCTGTTTTACCACAGAAAGGTGGAAGCGCCCTCTGTTTTACTGCAGAAAGGCAGAAGCGCCCTCTTGTCTGCTGCAGAAAGGCGGTCACACCCTATATCTGAAAATCTAATTTTTGCTAACAGTTTGCTGCAGTTAGGCATATACATCATTTTGCTTAGAAGATCTTTTCTAACACTTTCTTGTTGTAGGACATACAACTTGTCTTTTTCAAAAATCCGATAAAATTTCTTGTAGAGGGGCAGATACACCCTTTTATTTTTTTGGAAGGCTCTTTCCCTCTAACATTTTGCTGCAGAAAGGCGGAAACACCCCTGTTTTGCTGCAGAAAGGTAGAAGCGCCCCTGTTTTTGCTGCAGAAAGGCGAAAGCGCCCTTGTTTTGCTGTAGAAAGGTGGAAGCACCCCTATTTTTGCTGCAGAAAGGTGGAAGTGCCCTCTGTCCTACTGTAGAAAGGCGGAAGCGCCCCTGTTTTGTTGCAGAAAGGCGGAAGCACCCCAAAACAACATAGTTTGGAATGTAAAACAGTCATTTTAGCTTTGTTTTTGCTCTCGTTTTTAGCTATTTTCAAGTAATAACCCTCTAACATTGTTTTGGCAAGGATATTGGTGATTTTTGCTAATGTTCTGCAGCATATTATGGCATAATTGACGAAGAACGAAGGATAAGATAGCTAACGTTTGCTTGCAGGGCCATCTATTTGATCAAATTTTTGAAAAATTATCCTTGTTGTTTGCACATAGTCTAATTAGGGGGAAGTAACCTTTATTGCTTATTGTGCTTATCTATTATTGTGTCACCCAAGGGGGCATTAATTTGTTTTCACTTTCCCCTTGCACTTCGTGTGAGCCTGGGGAGTAGTTGGAAACGGTTAGTGTCTTCTTTTTAGTGGGACCTGCTTGGGGATTTCATCACTCCAAGGGACAATTCCAACCATGTGTATCGGTGGGGTATATAAAGGGGGGAGAACGAAAGTTGTACCCCAATCTAGTCACGTCGTAATTGGTGGAGCGTCGAAGCTAGGGTGATACCTAGATAGACGTGAAGAGCTGGTCTGAGCCTTTCAGTATCTCGTTGGGGTTCTCGACTCACGCTTGTGACAGGCTGGTGTTCACGGTTGTGCCTCACGTACCGAGAGTATATTGAGGACTCCCTAGAAGCCTTGTGCATCCTAGATTAAGACCTTTCCTGGCCATACCCTTAACATTAATCATAGGATTGTG
>VDFB02061156.1:0-87237 GCA_007258455.2 Sequoia sempervirens | reverse complement strand
CATCTTCTTTCTTACTCCATACTCATCTACTAAGTTGGACTAGTAGTCTTCTATTTGCATTACATGAAATGACTTCTTTCCATGAACTCTCAAGTACAAATCAAAATCTGACCTTGGTTTATACATGCCCAATTTTAAAAATTGCAATTCTGATTTGGCTGTCTTGGCTGCTTGCAATGAAGGGAAAACTTCCAACATCTTCCCTATCACAATAGGAAAATGCACTCCTTGCTTATTTTCTTTCTTCTGGATGGAATCCAAGTGAACCAACTGTCTAGTAACCTCAAGCATGACCACCTTGTCTGTCGGGTACCGTGGGAGTTTGTATGGAGCTTCTACAAATCCGTGGATCCTCAAATATGTGAAGGTTGGAAATTGAATGAACCATGATCCAAACTTTTCCAGCAACGCCATAGCCTCCTTGGATTACCTCTTATGGATTCCTCCTTGAAGTAGTCGAGTGATGTACATGAGAAATGCATCAATGGTTATCTTGTAATTGTCTTTATGGTGCAACTGTAGCTAAGGGTAACAATCATATGCCTTGAATTGGTTACTCCGAAGCCCTACTTCTCCTTTGCAGATTAATCCTCTATACTTTGTAAACTGGGCTAGGATGTACACTACGTAGGAACTCATGTAGAAGGACTTTGTTCTCTCTAGATTTCTCAGTTGGATGTCAATATTGTCACTTATCAGTTTAGCCCAATTTATCATTTCCATTCCCAATACAACTTCTTCCACATATGCGAACATCCAAACCTCAAAGAACGCCCCTTGAGGAGTACCCATTACTCTGTTCGGCATATGGATCATATCACTATACTCTTCTTTGAAATCAGTGCAAATCAGCCTCTTGGGTAACTTAGAGTGATGCTTCTATGGTTCCTTGACCCAATTAGTGTTGACTATATCCATACATGCCTCCTTCGCTTGATCAAACATTGCTTGTGATTCCTCTTGAGTTCTGCTCAACATCTTGTGGCGACAAGGAATGCCAAACACTTCTCTAACTGAATCTTCAGTAAAATAAGCCAAAGTGATCCCATTAGATGCTTTGATGGATCGTGCTTGTGGATCATATCTTCTGGCGCATTCAACTATCAGCTCACTACATTGAACTGCAGGTGGAAAACCAGCTGCTTGATGAAGTCTGCATTTGATTATGTTTGTTGCTATGGGTGTAGGCATTTCATTCTGGGTGCCAAACATTCTTCTCTTGTGTTGCATTACGTTGAATTGCTCAAAGTTGGTGTCTCCAACTTTCTTCCATTTAGATGATAGTTGGGATTTTGGATAAAATCCTTTGAGAACCTCCCTGACTTGATTCTTTCTAACCCCTCCTCTGACATTCTTTGATGTAGACATGGCACTTGTATGAAGCTTGAAGTTAGAAAACATGCATTAATTGTAAAGAAGGCATTATACTTAAAATCTTAAGGCTAGGTGAGTGCTTTAATTAATTGATTTAAAATTCCAGAACTCAACTGCAAGGGTTGATTAGAAACTGAAAAATCAGAATTTAGCCTACAATAAATGCAAATAGAAAATGAAGTCATATTACCAACCCTTCTTCTTTCAAGAATATTTAGAGAAATTTAAATTTTTTATTGGAATTTGCGAGCCTGAAGCTGGAATTTATCTGCAAACTTAAGATTTAAATTCTTATTTCTCTCCAAATTCGCAGCTTGTGAACCTATAGAAGCTTGAAGTTCTTGACTAATCCCTGCAATTTGAGAATGTATTTTACTTCTTCTGCTCGGATTGATCAACTTTGCAACTCATGCACAATTAAAAGAGATGCCTATGGCTGTGCTGCAACTTGCTGAGAAAAGTTTTAACTTGTGTTGAATGAAAAAGACACTTCAAGCGCCTCCTTTTATAAACAAAATCTTTCCTCATTCAAAGAATTCGACCCCCCTCATGATTGGTTGCTTTATTAAAAAAAAAACATGAAGAAAACTTATCCTCTTTTTGATTTTTTCCTTGGGCGCCCCTCTTTGCTTGCTTGTGAAGTTTTGAAACAATAAAAACAACTTAAGTTATTTTTGTTTTAGCTTGCTTAGGAAAATTGACCTCTATGTGGAATTTTTGATTTTGAACTGGATTTTCCTTCCTTCTCCAAGTAAACTTCATGCCTTAGGCAATTTTGTGGACTTCTTCTTGGGAAATATGCCCCCAAATTGGATTTCTCATCATTTCAAGTGGATTTCTTACCTTAAGGGGGTATTTTTGATTTTGAAAACTTCAACATGGATTTCTTGAGGTTTGAACTTGATTTTCCATCATTTGCCTTAAGCAATTTTATCCACTTGAGTTGGATTTCTACTTTTAGACATATTTGCCCAGCTGGAATTTTACCTCATCAAACTGGATTTTACTCTTGGAGGTGGGCGAACTTCAGCTGGATTTCATGTCATTTTTAGTGGATTTCATCTTCGATGGATTTTATTCCAAGTGGATTTTACCTCGCAACTGGATTTCTCAAGAATTCAACTGGATTTTCCACAATGGGAGAACTTCATGACTCAAGGAGGATTTCCTCATGTTTGGGGTGGACTTTATAGGTTTTCTGCCTTGATACCTTCAAAACCCTAACCCTGGCACCTTCTAAAATTAGAAATTACTAAAAATAGAAAAAAGCAAAAAGAAAAATTTCTAAAAATACTAAATCCCCGATTGGTCCCAAAATGCCAAAAATGGAACTTTTGAAAAAGCAGAAAAGCAAAAAGCACAAAAAAGCAAGTTTGTCCGAATTCGCCCATTGAACAGTCATTTTACTGCAACAGCCCTTCCGAGCACTACTGTGGCGTCAAAAACTTCATTTG
This sequence comes from Sequoia sempervirens, assembly GCA_007258455.2. Classification (NCBI taxonomy): domain Eukaryota; kingdom Viridiplantae; phylum Streptophyta; class Pinopsida; order Cupressales; family Cupressaceae; genus Sequoia; species Sequoia sempervirens. Next base: position 84,409 of record VDFB02061156.1, on the reverse strand, counting down.
ATCCTCCGAGCATTGACCTGGCCTACTCAGCCATCTCAAATCTTGACAAATTTTAACTCAAACCCAGACCTTGAATGTGCGGGCCCATCTCTGCTTTGAAAGAGACTCAAAGAAACTGAAGTTAACACCGGAACCAACTCTAACACTAAGACACCAGACAAGACTAAAGAGGGGGTCCCCATTTGCAATGGGGCGATGTGTGATTAGGTCACAACAGTATCCCTTAGTGCAGTATTGCTAGCTTTATGTGGAATCATGTGCTTGTATCTTAGACAAGTCTACAAATGTTCCTATAGTCATAGGAGCATTATTTAGGATAGCTTTTGACTTTTAAACTAGAATTATAAATGTACTTCAATTACTAGGAATTAAAAATGGAAAAAGCTGAAAGAACAAAAAAATGTTGCTCTTGCATCTAACATGGCCCAAAAATGATTGTTTTTTCTTTTCTTAAAATAGTAGGGGTTTGGGGGTAGTGCTCCCAATAAGGTGGAGGGGCAGCACCCCTTATGGGGATCTTGGGGTAACACCCCTAGTGGGGTGGTACACTGCCATTTTTCATAACTTTATTGCTTTTGACCATCTTCCAAATGTCTTCCAAACCCTTCAACAAAATGTTTGACTTTTATTCTTTTATGTTTAAGCTTTCAATTTTATTTTCTCGTGTTTTAATAAACTTGGCCGAGTCTACTAGTTGGAACTTGCAGGGTACCTTGTTCATGAGTCCTCAGGCTTAGGTTTGGTCTACTAGGCTTGGTTCTCACCAAGTCTGGGTGAGTCCTAATGAGTTGTAATTATGGTATATATAGACATTACTTATATATGCTCATTGTGAGTAAAGCTTGGTGTAACCACTTGGAGCGTTGAGTTACTTGTTGAGGAGATCTTGATGAGCATGGAGTGGGACATGAGGAATTCAGCAACAAATATTTACTGTTGTTGAAGAATGGCATATCTTGCTTGGTTTCCTCCATAGTTGAGAGTATTGATCTCCATGTGAAGGCTCAAAGCTTGATATTGCATTGTAATTGTTTTATTTTTTAAAATACATTGGTCTTGATGTTTTGAAGGTAGGGTTTTCTCGAAAGGTTTTTTCTAGGGAATATTGGTGTTTTTCTCTCTTGTGTGCTTTCTCTTTTCTCTTTCATTTTTGTTATGTGATATTATGCTAGAATGCTACTAGAATTTTTATAGATTGAATAACCTGTAGCATCTTTCCTCATCGAATTAATTGTGAAAATTGTTTTGTATCTCTTTTCATTCTGCTCAAATGCCAGCTAAAACTAACTTCATTGAGTTCGTACATCAACATTTTAGATTACTACATGATGAAGAGAACATATCTTGATGATGGATCGTAGAGTGTGATCCAAAACTTTATGTAAAAGGCTCACATATTGATATCCATAAGCACTCTTGAGTGCTATAATATGGATTGTGGAAATATTATGCTCCTAGCTTCATGAAGATTAAGGTTGAGGAAGGGAATCACATTTGAAACAGTCTTGTTATTCCACAGAATATGTTAGAGATACATATTCAAAACACCAGTGTTATATTTTTTTTTATGTCATGGCTAACCCAAGATAAAATACCCCTCCACTATTCATATGATCATTCTCACCTATTCCTACCCTTGGAGATTATGGTAGTCAGCTCTGAAATCTTCGCTGCCCCTCCCTTCCATCTTTAGCCATGCTACCTAGTGGCCTTACATATGCTATTAGGGTGTCTTTAGTCTCATTGTTTGGTCTGAAATTATTGTATTTGAAGCTTTTCCTATACATTGGATGCTAGGTTCGCTAGCACCTACACTCCCTAAATCCAAAGTGCATGTTTTACAAAATACATCTTGCTTGCTCCATTCAAGCAAGTCCTTAGCCAGTTATAATGGTAATGTTGCAAGAGCTGCAATTCTCCAATCTATTGGCGCAATGGCCAATGCTCTCAATACAAAACTTGGACACCATGTTTTCCACCTTACCTTGAGAATTACTGTAACAATGAAAGCATGGGATATAAGGGATTATAAACCTTTTGTTTAAAGGAGAAAATCCACAACACCTAGCCCAAATTGTGATTGCTAAGCTTACCTCTCAAGGCTACAATCTCCAGGTGACCTCATCTAAGCATGGTAATATAGGCAAATGGTTCAACACAATATACGTTGACCTAGACATGGCAACAGATACAGTATTCAATCCATATTCTTAGTAGAAGGCTCCTTTGAATCAGCTATGTGTTGTAAAAATAAAACAGGTCACAATATTTTAATCTATTAGATATCAGGAATAGGATACATATTACAATGAGGTTCATCTCTTTATATAGAGTTTTGAGGACAAAACCAAATAAACATGCAAAATGATAAACATGACATGGCTCACCCTAAATGCTAAAAATAGCAAACTAAAAAGAGTAAACTCACTTAAGTCACTATGGTGAAATTATCACAAAAATAAGCTTTATCTTCTAATAATCATTTAATATCATAGTAATACCCCCTCTTAAGGCTTACTACATTGGAAGAAAACAAACGTAAAGTTTATCAAATAAAAAACACCTTGAATCATGAATTTTCCATTCTTCAAAAGCTTTACTTTGAAAGCAGACAATACAGCAAGAAAACTCCATTAAGCTGCATTGAACCCTTGTAAAGGAGTAGCTCTCAAGTTGAATTCCCAAGCTCTCAGATTACCACCTCCTTGAACTCTCGAATCATTGATCTCCTAAACCATTGGACAACAATCCATGCTGAGCTACACTCATAGAGCTCTATCAAGTTGTTTCATGACCCTGGTAAGTGTGTGACTCCCAAGATCCACAAACTCACAAGCTAATTGGGCAACCATCCATATTGAGCTTTATCTATACTGGATTCGTTCCTTTCTTCAAAGAACTAGACTTCTTTAAAATACATAAAAAAACTTATTCACTATTGTCAACATTTGGAGGATCTTCAACAATGGTTGCATTAGCTTCCTTGATCTTTCCCTTGAGAACCTTATTTGCCCGATTTCTACAATTCCAAGTTGTGTGACTCATTTTCTTGCAATAATTGCATTTTGTCCCCCTTTTGTCCTTATTAGATCTTCTACAATTACAGTATAGTGCTGCCTTTTGTCCCCCTTTTCTTCAGCTAGGAGAGTTGAAATCTTATCTTCTAGACTTATAGAAGAAAGTTGACTAAGAGTAAAGATGACATTGCTGAATTTTGAAGATAATCTGTTTAATAAAATGGCTTTAGCATCCTCATCATCCACTGTAGCATTGACTTCTGCTAGTTGTCGAAGAAGAGATCTTAGATTGTTCATGTGGCTTGATATAGTGACCCTGTCAGTCATCTTAAACTTAAAAAACTGAAGCTTGAAGGAAAATTTAGCATTAACTACTTTTGCTTCAAACATTGTGTTCAAATTTTCCCAAATTTCCTTTAATGGTTTTGCCAGATCTATATGATGTAACTCAAAATTTGAGAGGGGAAGACTAATAATGGCTTTGGCTTTATCAGCTCTGCTGTGCCATTCCAATACTTTACTCACATCTGTAGGTAGTTTTTAATTTCCATTTACTATTCCCCATAGGTTCTTGTGCATCAATTGCATCTAGATTTTTACTTTCCAGGTGTGAAAATTGAAGCTAGAATATTTATCTAATTGAAGCTAGATTTTTACTTTCAATTTCTGGAAAATATATAAGCCCAAATAATGAAACTAATTTTTTTCAAACCACAATCTCAGTTGATAGTCTTTTCTTCTTCAATTGTTGCAGGAACATATTCTAATTCTGTCAGTAAAAAGGTCAATACTAGTGCTTATCCAATTTTGAGCACTTTGTCCTTAAACCAAACCTGAAAACTGCACATTAAATATGCACTAAAATTTATGTACTCAGGCTCTTCGGGAAAATTTTGCATTGCTTCTTCTGAAGGATGATATGACATTCATGCTTTTGGTGTTTGAGGAATGTTTAAGTATATAAATTTGAATACCAAAGAAACTGTAAACATATTTTCTACCAAGTTTCATGGTTACTAAATTTTTCTTATCATTGGTAGAGTGGTATATCTGGTCATTAAAATTTGCCTTTCAGGTTTCTAGACTGATGGCTAATGTCCATTATTGTCTACTTTGTCAACCATATCTATTCAACCATTCTAATGTGTCTTCTTTCTAAATTGGGTAACGAATGATAACTACTTTTAATGCAAAAGTTAAAAATGGCAAACACTACGTCTTGCTTTATGAATAATTTGAATGGCTTGATTGACATGTAGAATAATTTTCTCTATATGCTATTGGGCATATTGATATCTGTTATCTTTATATTGCAATCTTCAAACTAAAGCAATTTTTATATTTGCCTTCATGGTTCCTGAACTGCAAGAGGAATTATCTTTCAAGAAATATTTGGCTGTAAAGATTGTCATAAGATTTTTACTGTTACTCAGTGAAAACATATGTTTCAAGAAAATTTCTAAATGATAATATTTCCTGAGGTCATGCTATGCAGTAGATGTTTTTATTTGGCTGTAGCTCTCAAAATTCTATTCTGGGATGTATCTTGAACTTGCTGCTGCTACATGCAAAAGACTTTTCAAAACTACACACTTAATTCAACTGATCCTTTTTTTGGAACCTGTTAAGATGGTATTCACAGGAAACTATGCTGAGTACTTTGGGTTCGCTACAGATGTGGATGCCGTGGTTTATTTGATGCTAGTAAACGACATGATTCATGGAATTTTTCCTGAGGCCATAACAATTGGAGAAGATGTGAGTTATTTACCTGCATTTCATTTTCATTTATCTCTTGTGATGTTGTATTTTGTTGTTTCAAAGGAGCTATCATGCAATGCTCTACTGAAAGCATAGTGATCAGTCATTTCCTACATTTATTCTCTTGCTGTTTAGTATGTTTGAAAAGAAAAACGAAAAAGAATCCAAATATGAGTGAATACCCTTAAATGCAATGTGGAACAAAATAATTCTTTTAAATTGTAAAGGATGAAATAGGTATGGTTGCTTCAAGATGACTATGGAGTTCATTTGAATCACATGGAGGGTATTGTTTTTGAAACTTGAACTTTGACTAATTGAAACTGATATGTTATTCTGATAACTAGTGGATAGTAACTAATTTGAGATCAAACATGTTGAAGCATTTTGTTGTTTGGGGATAACGATAACCATTCTGCATTATTGCTATCTGTTATGAGATGTTGGTTGTTTTATTTAAAATATCCCAAGTCCCAGCGGTAAATGTTGTTTTGAATGCTTGATTCTAGAACAATTAATAAAATACAACTAACTAAAACAGCCTAAAAAAGGTCCTTATCAATTTCCCTGAAGAGAACATGACCAGAAATGGCAATTGCTTTTTTTTTTAATATTAGAAATCGTATACAAAAAGGAGTTATTATAATATGGTAGGAACTACTCCAACTACTTTCAACAAACAGGACTCATAATACCCAATCTAGATACTAAAAATGCTAATAGTCTAGAAGAAAACCCAGATATTACAAACTGTATATACTAGCAATGAATATCGAAAAGAACATATAATTTGCCATAATCATCATCATTCCCAGCAACATCATTGATTGCTACTATGATCAAACTGATCACACCCAAAGGTCCGCTTCATCTTCTGGGTTCAGTTCCTTAATAATTGGCTCAAACCTGTTCTTCAGCATGGCCTCCATTTTCCTTCTCTTTTTTGATTTTTAAATTTTATGCTCTTCCATGTAATCTTGTAACTTGATCAGCTCATCTTTATTTAGGTTGTTCCTGTCACTTGCCTTGTGGCCAAAACTGAGCCGTCTTCACCTCCTCCTTGTAAACAATGCAAAGATCTTCTAGCAAAATAAGGAACCTCCCTTTTGGAATACCCAACACCATCATGACATGCAAAATGATATGATTTGGGGTGAGCTCACAATGAGTCTCAATAAGGAACCTCCTTTTGTCTTGGAAAACCTCTTCATTCCTTTTTTTCTAGATATGCCATAACAACTCATTTGTTAGAAGAAGCTTGAACTGATTAAGTTTAATAGAAAAGGCTTTGACAAAACCAAATAAATTTTCAAGCCAAGTAAAACCTTCTTTATTAACCCACCCCAATTTATTACCAAGAAAAGAGGACCAAAGTTGCAAAGAATACTGACAATAAAATAAGATATTCAATAGTTTCCATTTGTTCACATAGAGAACAAATTCTAAAAAGCATACCAATAGAGGCTAGTTCAACATAAACAACCAATTTTTTTAACAAAACAAGCCATATAAAGTGTAGAAACCCTAAGGTCTCCGTTCTCTGGCAAGACTGATCAATTTTTAATTCATAAAATGTCATAATGGCCCAATTCCCAAGGCAAATGCACTATATTGCTCAAAAGTGCGATTTCCTTAATAATAGGGAATTTTAATATATTTAACTTTTAATTCTTTTAATCTTTCAATAGTCTCGGCCAAAATATTAAATTATAAATTTAATATTGAAATGGCCCCTTCCCTGATGTTGGGCGCCCCCTTTATGAGAATCACTTAAGTTATAATTAAAAATTATAACTTTATATTATAAACATTAATAATTAATATTTAATTAATACAATTAAATATTAATATTTCTCTCGTTCCTCATCCGATTCTGTTTAGTCAGTGACGAACAGAAGTGATTGAGCTACCAAAGTCATGCTAAAAATAGCGAGGGGTCCCCGCTGCACGGAGGCGCTAAAAATAGCAACTGCAAGAAGCCTCCGTCGAGCCCAAAGCGAAAGCCAATTGATCAACAACGAAGGCTGAGCCAAGCTTCCAGCGACCCTCTAACCACTCTGCGACCCTCGAGGTCTCGATAACCAATCTTCACTTCGATGCTTTCGTCAAAATGGGGACATGACAGTCCGCCCTCCCTAAAATTGCTTGACCCCAAGCAATCTCCACTGCAAAGAAACTCCAATCCTCGGGAGGCCCAAAAGAAAAACTGTGAAATGTCCCACACATCTCGAACTGTCTCCTGTAGCATCAACAAAAACTCAACTGCACAAGCTATCCCTGGATCCCAAACCCAGAGTGAAAGTCTGTCGTGACTGTCATCCTCCGACCGCCACTGCGCTCTACTGCCTCCAACTTCACCATGCTGAGAATAGTGAAGTAACCCAGTGGGACCCATCCAATACTCAGTACCCAAACTGTCACCACCTGGATCCCAATACAGTCTGAATTCACACTCATCGGTCATGTGGAGAAAATAACTTCTAGAAGCGTCTGCTACACTGAATCTCTCCCTGTCCTCTGCCACAACCTCATGGATGTGATAACTGACCCAGCCATCATGCCAACTAACACCATAGTCGCCCTGTAACCATGTACCTGTATGAAAAATCTGTGACATAGAAGTATCAAACCCTGTCAAATACACATCGGCATGATGTAAAACGGACTGCTGTCCCTGCAAGTAATACCCCACAGACAACTGAGTCAAGTACTTGCAGCCGCCAACCCCATCTTGTGAAGATGGTAACTCTGCACACAATAATGAATTACTCCCCTCAACTGTACCGAGAGAACCAAGGACCAATATGTAAGGCGTTTTGCCTTAGGTGAAGAATACGCCCTTTCTCTGCTGGTATGGCCAAGTACACAGTAGTACGGCCAGAACAATGACAGCAGCAAACAATTAATGGAGTACGGCTGTCTCTGAAGTCTCCTGGAGTGAAGAGATAGGCGCCACAGATGTGTAACCTCTGAATGAATTTTATAAACCCAACTTCCTGAATAAGTACGGCTCCCCTCAGAGGTACGGCCTGCTATGACTGGTATGGCTGCAGCCTGCAATAAATGATTTGTACGGCTTCCTTCTTAAGCCTCCAGAACATCAATAAGTTAGGCGCCTTGATGATTGATTGCCTTCTGAAAGAATAAGCTCTCTGAAAACTCTGTTAATAGATAACCTCTGAAGATCAATTAATTCTCTGAAGCTCTGTAATTTCTTCTGGATGAAGAAATCTCACAACTGGCAGTAAATCAAGTGATATCTCACACCCTCTGAACTGATTCAATGGAGATGGCTCATTCTCCAAGAATTTCGAACTCAAACCCTAAGGTCTCCATTCTCTGGCAAGACTGATCAATTTTTAATTCATAAAATGTCATAATGGCCCAATTCCCAAGGCAAATGCACTATATTGCTCAAAAGTGCGATTTCCTTAATAATAGGGAATTTTAATATATTTAACTTTTAATTCTTTTAATCTTTCAATAGTCTCGGCCAAAATATTAAATTATAAATTTAATATGCAAATGGCCCCTTCCCTGATGTTGGGCGCCCCCTTTATGAGAATCACTTAAGTTATAATTAAAAATTATAACTTTATATTATAAACATTAATAATTAATATTTAATTAATACAATTAAATATTAATATTTCTCTCGTTCCTCATCCGATTACTGTTCCGTCTGAAAATGACGAACACTGAAGTGATTCTGAACGCTGCCAAAGTCATACTGCTAAAAATAGCAGGGGTCCCACGCTGCCTGCCAGGAACTGCTAAAAATAGCAACTTTGCAAGAAGCCTCCGATCGAGCCCAAACGAAAGCCAATTGATCAACACTGCCTGTCTGAAGCTGAGCCAAGCTCCCAAACGACCCTCTAACCACTCTGTCAGCCTACGAGGTTCTCCTGATAGGCCAATCTTACGAACTCTGATGCTCGTCAAAAATGGGGACATGACATAAAGCATGCTCCTTTTTGGCTCTACCTTCCTAGACCACACATTTTTAAACACATAGGCCCACTTAAAATTAGACCAATCAAGGTTCCAATTCCCTATTAAGACAATCAATTATTTCCTTGATACCAATAAGAATGGTATAGTTCCCTCCACACTCTCCTTGACCTGTTTGTGATATTTTCCCAGCTGGTTGTCACTGTGGGTGTGGGCAGATTTGGCGCTCTTCTATCCAATCTTTGGTGAATGATTTAGATGACTATTGACCTTCTAAACAGCCAATAAAATCACTTGATGTCACTCCACTTCTCTGCATAGGTAGAATGGAATAGATTAAAGGAAGTGTAGATGCGGAATGATGATAATAAAACAGATTTGGGTTTCATCCCAACTTGGAAGCTCCAACAAGGGTTTCATCCTGTTGATACCGACACCAAAACAATAGGATCTTCCAATATTCATGTTTAGATGTAAATAGCGCCTAGGACAAAAACTTATACTTGATGGATGATGGGCCCAAGCCTAAAATTGGGCGCTTCTATTTGGATTGTGAAATTCATCTAGCTGCCAAAATTAGAAATTTAAAAGTTTACTATAAAGCATTTATTTTATATTTTAATATTAATTAATTAATATATAATTAGTGTTTAAAAACACTTTTATAAATAAAGTGTTGCGAGGGTCTGCCCTATGGGGTAAGGGACATGGCAGTTGAGTTTTCTATGGGTAGAACAAAGTGTAACACATATTTAATAGAGTGAGAGGATCATGAAAGATCACTTTATGTTGTGATGCATATATTTTGTTTGAGAACCCTCCATAAAATTTTAACAAAGTTTTATTGAATGATGCTATTGATGTGACCTAAATGGTTAGAAGGTTCTTACACTTTGTTAGATAACTGCTATTGAAATCAAGAAGGTTTTCTCATTGTCATAAAACATAGGTTTCTGAATGAAAGATTACTACAACCATAGCTGAAAAAATCGGACTCGACAATAACTCAACAGACCCAAATTTTTTAAAAACTCGAGACTTGGAAAAAATCGGGGGAAAAGTTGGCAATAACTTGGAAAATTTATCGAACATTTGAAAATACACAATATTTTAAAATATTCTCAAAACACACACTTATAAACTAAATTTGTAGAACATATTACTCATTTCATCATATATAAATCAAAATAGAGTCTAATACATATCAATGTATCATAGACCAAAAAACAAGTTCAACTTTTGAATACATATCGACTTCAAGTGCCAGTATCAATAAAAATTATATATCATAAATTTCTTCTACAGCTGAAACTCAAAATCTTTTGACGTTGTTGTGTGGGTGCTGCTGAAGTAGATGGTATATTTGTAGTATCCTCAATAGGAGCCTCAACAGGTGCTTCAATTGGTGCCTCATCCATAGTGGTAGGATCAAGCTCTGTGTGTGAAAAAACTGCCTTTGTTGGGTGTCCAAGCTCGCTTTCTTCCTCCTCATATGCTAACACTTCCGCTTCCCATTCAACTGCCTCTGCTTCCCTCTCCATCTCAACTAACTCATCATCACTTATCCATGGTTCGACATCGACCGCATCAGGCTCAACAATCCAATCTGAGAATGGATCAATGTCATCAAGGTCAAGTGCTTCATGTGAACTCTGCCCTTGTACCTTCTTCTCATGCAATCAAAGGTTGTACCACACGTAGACAAGGTCATTCAAGCGCTTTTGAGTCAACCGATTGCGCTTCTTTGTGTGAATGGCCTCAAAGACACTCCAGTTGCGCTCACAACTAGATGCACTGCATGGCTGAGAGAAAATACAAATGTGTGATGTCCCCATCCTAGTCAGCACAGCTGGATATGTGGTTAGCCTGTCATCCTGGTCCTCGTAGGCTGACAGATATGTATAGAGGATCAATTGGGGCAGTTACCAGTGTTCAGGAGCTTCATTTTTTGCAGTTGTTTCAGGTTGGGCCTTCGCATAATCCTTCAGAGTGGATTTTCAGAGACTTGCTATTTTTAGAAAGTCAGACAGGCGGAAGCTGCTATTTTTGGAAGGGCACCTGGTTCAGCTGTTTAGCTCAGATTCGACCCAGTTCTTCAGTGTGTTGGTCAGATGGAGAAATAACGGAGTATTTAATGGTTTATTAAATAATTAATATTTTTGACTTTATATTAAAGTCACTTTATTAATTTATTTAAATATTAATGGTTTTGGCGTATTATAAAGTATTTCTAATACTTTATAATAAAGTGGAATAATTAATTTAATGAATGAATATTTATTCATTAATTAAGAAGGCGCCTATTATTAAATATTTCTCCTAAGTTCAAACAGGCAAATTAAATCATTTATTTAAATGATTATTAAAAGGAAGGGTTTGGTCGAATTTCTCAAGAGGCTTATATATTGACTGCCAAAGACAAATCGAACTGATATGTGATGATTATTCAATTTGTCTTCTTTTGCTCTGAGCGTTGAAGTTTGCAAAACCTAGGGTTTCAGCAGACGATTGATTTTGAAGAACGATACCTCTTCAGAATCTGGCATACTGAGACTGTGCAATACCAGTTGAAGATTGTCTACTTGGTGACTTCACACAGAAGTTGCAGTTGGATTTATTGATTGATTCAGGAAGGTTCTTGCAGAGTATATTCATCAGTGAACAGGGGCGACTTTCCAGAGATCATTCACCGGAGATTTGGCACTTTATTTCCAAAGGCCGTACCATATTAATTGCTGCTGCTGGGCCATACTGTTTGTACCAGCAAAGGCCGTACATTTCATCCTAGGGAAATACGCCTTCATTTAGCATCTTCTGTTGAATGGATTTGGTGCGCCTAGGCTATCTGGAGCTTCTGCATCGTTTTCAGAGTCTGGAGATTCATCTTTTCATTCAGCCGTACCATTCTTCTCTGCTTTCTGGCGCTTGCAAGAAAAACCAGGTTCCATTGAAATAAAATCATATTTCATTCATATGTTCAATTTATACATTGTTTGTGCTCTGGAAATTTAATAAATATATGCGCCTACATTCTCTGAGCAATATCAAAGCATATTTATGGTCTTTAGATTTATTACGAATTTTTAAGCATTTTATAGAGCAAATCGCAGCTTTCTTGTTTTATGCAAAAAACCATCAAAATACAAAAAAAAAACTACAAAACAAACATAATCAGTGAATTCAGTTAGGGTTTGGGGTTGAGAGTCACTTGGACTCTTACAAAATGGCAAGCTTTTCCAAACCCATCCCACAATTTGCCAACCAGTCCGTTGCAGAATTTGAATCACGGTACACATGGGATAGCGAAAAGTCATCAAATTCTTTTAAATACATCAAAATTGTCTTCACCCAAACATTTAACTTCCAGCTCAGTGCTACCTTCTTGCTCACCGCACTTATTGTAAAAGTAGGGAGTGTTGATTATTAAAAGAAGCTTCAATCGTATTTCTTCCAGCTTCTCCTTTACTTCATTTGATAAATTAAATAATAGCTAAGAGGCTATTTAATTTATAAGTATCAAGAGGCACGAGCTTATGATTATTGAAGAGTCATCATTTAATAAAGAGTTGTATGAGGCCGACCTCATTCTCCTTTGTTTACGATTTTCTCACAAGGTGCGATCTTCTATGAAAAAGATATCTTTTATTGGTGGCCGACTTGGATGTGTTTGAAGAGGCATGTCCTCTCCCAAAAATTGTATATATATTCATTCATTTGCTCATTGTTGATCATCCAATTTTTTTGTTCATTCACTAGTCTAAGGTGCGAATAAGAGAAAGGAGCAGAGTAGATTAGTCAATCTGTTATCAAAGTCTGAGATCATCATTGTTATATTGCTGTGTGAGAATCGGTTTATGATTCAAGTGCAGATCGACTTTTGTGTAGAAGGCTGAGATCATTATCAACAAATTGCATCACATAGTTTCTGTATTTGCATCTGATTGTGATGCTATTCTTGGCCTCATTATTGGGCTCATTGTAAAGGAGATATTCTTGTTGTGATTCAATATATAAGTGATATATTGCTGCTGGGTTTTTCTCCCTCAAGAGGAGGGTTTTCCCAAGGTATTTGCTGTGTATTGTGTTGTGTTTTGAATTAATTTCTGTACATGTCAATCTGATCATTAAATTTAACATGGTATCAGAGCGGGTTTAGATCTGATCATATTTGTCCAAGCAATTCTAAGCAGATTCAAATGCAGACCTTGAGACGAACTTCATCATATTTGCTGGGAGCAGTATTCAGATAGTCTTGAAGACTTCTAAGGTTGTCAATCCTTAACATGTTAGAAGGCTACAGTGATAATGGTTCGCCGAAATTGCAAGAAGCAAATACTTCTGAAGATATCAGCCTTTTATCGTGGAGTCTATCATTCAAGAAATTTCTCTGCTGCTAGCATTTTCCAAGTCTTACAAGAGAATTACAGCCAGGCAGTTCAGATTTAATGAGAAGTCGTCTTCTACTTTGGCTAATGCGCTTGTGTTGAGAGTAGTATTCTGTAGTACTTGGGGCGGCTGGGGTATTGGCACCCTTCGACATTCTTTCTTGAGTGGAGAAAAGGATACTTGGAGCTAGAAGTCGAAATTTTTGTAGCCACAGCTTGCTGATAAATCTATATCAGATTTCCAGTTCTTTACTTCAGCTTACGGTTGAGCACCTGAAGGAGAGTATGTGGATGATCCTGCATCTAATATGTCTTGCGTGTTGTATAAAAGATAGTTTGGAAATTACCCTGTTTCTAAGTTAAGATGGGCCTGTGAGAGGAGAAACAATTTTTTGTGCAATGTGAAGATTGTGGTGTACCAACAGAAAAAGAAGTATTTTTCTTTGTACCCTTGAAATCATTTTCTTTATCTAGGCTGTAATTCAGTTTGCTGAGTTGTACAAATTTGACATCGTTTATTTGAACATGTGTGTTTAGAAAGAGATTGTGGTTTCTCTTAGTGATCACTGAGATAAGATCCTTTGGAGTCACAAATTACTCCTTGCAAGCTGGTTCATGCAAATTGTGAAGATCTCTGAGTGTGACTCTGAGATGAAAGGAGAACTGCAACTTCATTGTGATAGGATGGTCACATTGATAACATTCTCCTTGTGCATGGGCTATGATGGTGCCTTGAGAGGCCTAATTCTTTGTTGTATATGCTGGCAGCATAATGTGTCTAAGAAATCTGAGTTGAGCAGATTGTCTCTTGTTGTGCTGAGATTAGCTCTTTTGAGAGGAGTAAAAGGTTGGAAGGAAGAGTTATATCAAAATTGAATAAAGATAAGTTTCTTTATTCCTTCATTCTGATTCTTTGATATATTTTTTTTTTAGGTTGATTTATTTATTTATGTCTTAATATTGCTCATAAATTATTATGTATTTATGCTATAACTTGAGATAGTAAACCTTGAATGATTCTAGCCTTGATATTTCTTTGGATAATTATAAACTGTTAGTAATCTCTCTCTAAAATGCTTTCAGGACATTTCTAGGAGCAAGAAGGTGATGAGAGATTGCTTAGTGATGAAAAAGCTTGAGGCATCTTGTGAGGAAGTCATGCCGACCAAAGAAATGATCAAGCGTGAAGTCACAACTTGCAGCTATGAGACTGAGTTGGTGGCTAGAGGGAGTTCACTTTCTAAAGTCTTCTTTGCGATCTCTGAAGCAAGGATCAAGAGGGAGTTCTGTGACTCATTGAGAAGAAGTGAAGGTTGCAGTGTTGTAAGGCCAAGTGTTAAATCCTTGAAAGACCTCTTCAGCTACTGAGATCAAAATTGCAAGAAAGGTTGGAAGACAGTCATCTGGATTTGATATTGGTAGTTCCACAAACCTATTCAGAATAGAGTAATCTACTATGAGGTTGAGGAGGTCTACCCTGAACTCTGTACTATGCCAAAGGTGTGCACTGAGGCAAGTGTTGCAGGCAATCTTGGACGAAGAGGTCAGAAGGTTGATGCAAGTGCTTGAAGATTTAGAGGGAGCCTACTGAACTTGAAGAAGATGGTAATCTAGTTGATATTGGTTCTTTATGTTGATTCATGGAAACCAATTTTCAGAAGCTTAAGGAGGCTGCAGCTAGTTCAGATCTGGTGGATCCTACTATGTACAGTCAGTTGATTGGATCGTTGATGTATCTATACTAGACTAGATTGCAGTAAGTGCATTTTGTCAAGTTCATGTGTGAACCAAGGCAGATACTTCTAGTTGCAATGAAGCATATCCTGAGATACTTGTATGGCATAGTTGGATATGGGTTGAGATATTCTGCAGGTGTGGATCTGGAGTTGCATGGCTATACTGATTTTGATTAGGCAGCGTGTGTCACTGATCAGAAGAGCACCTCTGGATGGTTCTTCAGTTTGGGATTTGCGATGATATCTTGGTGTAGCAGGAAGTAGTCTTCTGTGGCATTGAGTACAGCAGAGGCCGAGTATATTGCAACTTGTGTGGCAACTTGTGTGGCAGTGTGGCTTTGGATGCTCCTTGTAGGATTGGTTGGACAATCGTTGGAGCCGATTGTCATTCTTTCGGATAAATAAGCCCCTTCAATTTTTTCTTAGATTTTCACAACACAAACTAGCACTACGCCAAATGTTAGTGTTAGAGCCCAAAAGATATCCAACTTGAAAGTAACCTTCACCAAGAAAGTTCACCAAGATCCTATTGAAGGCGAGGTGATAGCTTATGGTGATGGGATCATTAGCAATAATCTGAACTTGAAATACAAAGCTGGAAATGAAATGTAGGCAGTGATCCGACCATGAGCAATCCACGCTACCACTTGTTCAGTGGGGGGAAAGAATTACAATGAAATACAATTCATGCGCTTAGCGGGCATCCACTCAACAGTGGGGATTCGCCACTTAAACAGTGGGTGAATTAATGAGAGATTAAATATGAATTTTCTCCACACTGGCGGTAAACCATCTAGGGGTTACAATGTTTGAATTTATAATACAAGTAAATGCAGAAGTATAAATGACTGAAATAGTACTACTATTCTTAGCCTTACAATGCAAATGTTCCGCAAAATACAATGTTCATTATAATGATTTCCCAATAGAAACTTTCCTCTATCACTTATCAATGAATCCACACTAATTCCTATTACAATTATGAATTGGACACCAAGGAATTAGAGCATATGACAAAAATACACAAGTCTGATATAAAACCCAGCAACATGAAAATAACCAGACCAGCTAGTTAAGATTCCTCAAGAATGCCCAAAACTTCGTATAAGCAACATCCTTCCAAACCAAACTGAAAGTAAACCTTTTCATATGCAAGGCGATCATGTAAGAGCATTAGCAAGACATAAACCATACTGAAATCTGCCCAGCACGCATTTCCAAGCAAACTGAAGTTAAACCAGCACCTTCACAATCACCGAAATTTGCTTGTTTCTTCCTACCCAACTTCACAAATTCAAAAGAAATTGCAAACATAGCATTTCTAGAGCTAGGCGACCGAGAAACGACTGAAAATCATATGCAAATTACCTCCCAAAGCCCAACACGAGTCCCAAGGCTGCAAGTACATAGTACGGCCCTTGAAGAGGGTCGACCCTTCTTAAAAAATCAGATCTTCAAATAAAAAATCTGGAAATTCTCATAATGTAGTGCCTATGCCAAGGGAATCAAGGGAACCAATACCCAAAATGAATTTCAAAACTCACAATGACTTATGAATGAATTTCTTCTACAGCCATGTATAAACCAGCAAAGAACAAATTGAAACATTCGCCAAATTCTCCAACTTGTAGCTCAATATGTACTTCTGGATGAAGCACACTCTCAATCTACCATCTAGTGAACCGTAGTTGTAGGCCCGAAGAATGGAGTCAAATTGCTAAGCTTCCCCTTAGCCGGGTTCTGAATTCAATCCAACAGCATTTTGTTATATTTTCCAAAGATAATCAGCTCTTCAAACAGCAGCAATATATAAGATTCAATTGGCAAATGAAGCAACAAGAGACTCTTCAAATTCCAAGAAGTTGAATCACTTCAACTTCCAAAAGGGACGCCACTTTAAGCATTTCACTTTTTGAAAAAATAAAATATTAATCAACCTCTTTTAGGCGTCCAACTTCACTTTGCAACAATAAAGCATTTAATAATTCATTAAATGCACCATTGACCCCTTAATGACCCTCTTTTAAAAACAACATGAAGTGATTATTCCTAGGCGTGGGGGTACAACTTAGAAACATAAAAATGACTAAGTATAAAGCTTAATCCACGGAGATAACCAAAGCCAAACTGAAACTGAAGGATAGCAAGATGACTTGAGCTGAATTGTTGATGATGCTACCGCCAAAATAAGACTTACTAAAAATAGCCAACTGCTATAAATAGTAAGTGCACAACAACCTCAAAATGCCAACTGAGCAGTATCTGAAAGAGGAAACCCTAATTTTCTGCCTCAGCTTAGCCTATGGGTTTTCGGAAATAGGCTAAATCCAAATGAAGAGCGTAGGGCCAAAATGGGGACATTACATTAAGCTATGTGGAACCTTCTGTCAAGACAGTGTTTCATGACAAAACTAATCATGTTATTGAGGAAAGCATTTCAATTGAGGTATATCAGCACTGATGAGCAGACGACAGACATTCTCACCAAGCCTCTCTCTAGGATAAAGTTTGTGTACTTTCGAGATAAGCTTGGTATGGCGGAGAATCCAGCCTCAATTGAGAAAGAGTCTCAGTATCAATGAGCCTATTAACGAGTTCTTCTCTGCAAGAGAAATTCGAGGTGAAATCTCTTGTTTAATGAGTTCTTCTCTGTGAGAGAAGATCAAGGTGAAATCCCTTGATTAATGAGTTCTTCTCTGTGAGAGAAATTCAAAGTGAAATCCCTTATTAATGCATTTCTCTTTGAGATTTGAGGTGGAAGCCCTTGTTTCCACCCTCTGAGAGAGTCATGGTGGATGTCATGTGTGTGACTCCATGACACATCTTGTACTTGTGTTTCATCCTCTGGGAGAGCCATGGTGAAAGTCATGTTGAGGTGACAGCATCACGCAAGTGATGAACATTTGTACACACCATAGTATGGTTGTAGCCATTATGGTTGATATCATGTTGAGGTAATATCTGATATCACAATGAGGTGATATTCTTCTCTTTCACTTATGGTTGTAGCCATAGTGGTAGACATCACAATGAGGTGATTTGTCTTATGCAGCTGGAAGTATCCTCCCTAGCTGAGAGGGAGTGTTGATGATTAAAAGCAGCTTCAGTCGTATTTCTTCCAGCTTCTCCTTTACTTCATTTGATAAATTAAATAATAGCTAAGAGGCTATTTAATTTATAAGTATCAAGAGGCATGAGCTTATGATTATTGAAGAGTCATCATTTAATAAAGAGTTATATGAGGCCGACCTCATTCTCCTTTGTTTACGATTTTCTCACAAGGTGCGATCTTCTATGAAAAAGATATCTTTTATTGGTGGCCGACTTGGATGTGTTTGAAGAGGCACGTCCTCTCGCAAAACTTGTATATATATTCATTCATTTGCTCATTGTTGATCATCCAATTTTTTGTTCATTCAGTAGTGTAAGGTGTGAATAAGAGAAAGGAGCAGAGCAGATTAGTTGATCTGTTATCAAAATCTGAGATCATTGTTATATTGCTGTGTGAGAATCGGTTTATCATTCAAGTGCAGATCGAATTTTGTGTAGAAGGCTAAGATCATTATCAACAGATTGCATCACATAGTTTTGGTATTTGCATCTGATTGTGATGCTATTCTTGGCCTCATTATTGGGCTCATTGTAAAGGAGATATTCTTGTTGTGATTCAATATATAAGTGATATATTGTTGCTGCGTTTTTCTCCCTCAAGAGGAAGGTTTTCCCAGGGTATCTGTTGTGTATTGTGTTGTGTTTTGAATTAATTTCTGTACATGCCAATCTGATCATTAAATTTAACAGAATCTCCTTCAATATCTATTACTTTTATTCCCTTTTGAATACACAGCCAGAGCCCACTAGCGAGGGCCTCTAGCTCTGCCTCATTATTGGTGGCAACCACTTAGTGCTCCGATCTTCTTCGCCAGAGCCCACTCACAGACCCCCTGGCAGTTCCTGATTATGCATCCGGCCCCGACTTGCCTTAGGTTACCTTTTGGCGCTCCATCGAAGTTCAACTTCCATCTTCCTTCTGTAGGGGGAGACCAATTAGCATTTGATCTTCCCTTAGGCTTACAGGAATAAGCGATAGGAGGCCACAAGTCCCTCCAATTTTTCTGCAATTCCCTCTTTTTGATTAGAAAATCTATGGTCAATTACTTTTCGTTGAAGATCCTCCAGTTCCTTTCCTTCGAGACATGCCAAACAACTAAGGACGGAGCAGACACCCAAACATCCCTCCAGAGATTGTCCTTTTTCCAAACCGGCCATCTTTTCAGGAATCGCAGAAGTCATTCTATCTTGGGGCAATCCAACCGATTGATTTCAGCAACCAATTCCAACATTCCATAGCAAAGGGGAAATTCAACAGCAAATGATTAGCCGATTCCCCATCCTTCCGGCACATGAGGCAAATCGAGGGACCTTGAATGCTGTATTTGCCTAGTCTGTCTCCAGTCAGGATTCTATTATGGAGTGCCGTCCAAAGGAACACTCTTGCCTTTAGGAGGACGCTTGACTTCCAACACAGATTTGCTGGCCATTCTCTCCCTCCTGCTTGGGCCTTCTGAATTTCATATCTAAGCTTTACATTATACTCCCCTGACTTGGCGCCGCACCAACTAACCTCGTCCTCTTCCTCCGAAAGGACCACCCTCCTCTCTTCCAGAATTGCCTTCAGTCTTGCCTTATCGCCCTCTGGAATGTTTGCCGATTCAAAAATGCTCTAGTTCCAAGCTTTGACTGGGCTCGATTCCCTCCTGACTACATAGTAGGCAACCAAAGCGCCATGCATCTCCTTAATGTCCTCCCACCATCCTGAGCCTTCGAACAAGTCCTGCAATGGTACCCAATCGTTCCAAAAATCACGCCAGAAATCCGCTTGCCTACCATTTCCCAGACGCCAAGACAAGTGTTCTGTCACAATAAGCCGACTCTCCTAGATGAAACGCTAGGTTGCTGAGCCACCACCAGAGTCTGCTAATGTTAGAATCCGTTTAGGATCATCGCTGTCCAGGTACTTCTTTCTTATTATCTTGCACCACAGCTTTTCGGGATTTCTGTAGGTCTTGCAATAGAGCTTACCCCCTAGAGCCAAATTCTAGGCATCCATTCTCCGCAAACCTACTCCCCCTTCCTACTTTGGGAGACATGCGATTTCCTAGTTTACGAGAGGGATTCTTTTTTGTTCTTTTGAGCCTTCCCATAAAAACTTCTTTAAGAAATCTTCCAATTTTTCTAGAACCTTTGTCGTAGCTTTGAAACACGACATTGCATTTATTGGAACGACTGAAAGCACCGATTTGATCATGAAGAACTTGCCAGCCAGCGATAGCCACCTACTTTGCCAGGTCGTTGACTTATTTTTGCACTTCTCTAATGTTTCCTCCAGTAGGCGGACTTGCACGTGCCCTGGAATAGAGGAGTCCCCACGTATTTCAAAGGAAGCTTCCCCATTGTAAAGTCCAAAATTTTTGCTATCCTTCTTTGCTCTACCTTTTTATAGTTAAAGAAGAAAATTTCAGATTTTTCCATGTTCATAGTTTGACTAGAGCAATATGAGTATTTGTCAAGCGCCCTTTTTAACACCATGGCTTCCCTCACATTTGATTCTCTAAACAAAGATGTGTCATCTACAAATTGGGCGTGAGTCATGTTCTCTACCCCCTCCGCTACCTTTATTCCTTTCCAAATCTTCTCTTCCCTTAGTTTCTTTATATACCTTCCTAGGGCCTCCACCAAAATCACAAACAGGAAGGGAGAGATTGGATCCCCTTGACGCAAACCGTTTGTTGCAGTAGAAAAACCACACAGAGAACTATTTACAGAGATAGAGTAACGAGGACTAGAAATACAGCAATGAAACAAATCTAACCAGTGATCCGAGAAGCCAAATCTCCTCATTACAGACAACAGAAAAATCCATTGAACTCTATGATAAGCTTTAGTTACATCGAGTTTGATTAACATACCTCGCACTTTCTCGGAAGATATTGTGTGCAACGTCTCTGCTGTTGAAATGATGCAATCGATTATCTCTCTGCCTGGAGTAAACCCATTTTGTTTAGTTGAGATAATCTTTGTCATTATCCTCTTCAGCGTGTTCACTAATGCCTTTGAGATGATTTTATAAATTGAATTGCAAAGAGAAATGGGCCAGTAATCAGAAAAGCTATTGCACACAATTTTCTTTGGGATCACTGCTACAACCGTGTTGTTTATTTCCTTCTCGAATTTCCGGTATTTCCTAAAATTCTCTACCAACTGCTAAACATCCTTACCCAGGAAAGGCCAGCACATCTAGTAGAACTTTGCAGTCAAACCGTCAGGCCCCAGGGATTTATCAGGGTGCAATTCAAAACCCGTTTTTTGGACTTCCTCTTCAAAGAATGGTTCCACCAGGAACCTTTTATCATCTTCACCAATCAACTCTAGAATACAAGAGAGAATTTCTTCATCCTCCTTTGCTGATCCACGCTCATCCCCTAGTAATGTCTTGAAGTGCTTGACTGCTTCGAACTCAACTTCTTCCTTTCGAGCTGCTATCGAACCATCCACTCACCTTATTGAATCCACTCTATTCCTTGCACTCCTTCCTCTTGCTGAGGTGTGAAATTTTTTTGTGTTATCATCGCCTTGTCCTAGCCAAGACAGCCTTGCTTTATCCCTCCAGGAAAGTTCCTCTCTGTCCAGCAATTCTGAGTGTCTTGCCTTTAGAGATTTTTTTCCAAGAATTTCGCTTCAGTCATCCCTTGTCTAAGATTTCTTTTGTTCAAGCTCTCCAGGGCGGATTCAATAGTTTCCTTTTCTTTAAATATGTTCATGAAGCAATTTTTGTTCCAATCCTTCAATTTCTGCTTTATAGACTTGAGCCGTTTAACAAACCGATAGCTTACAGTCCCAGGCCCCGAGTCGCCCTCCTTCCACCACCCTTTCAACTTTTCAATCAAACTTTGGTCTGTCCACCACATCGACTCAAACTTGAAGTAATTGTTTGTTGGCTTTTCGCTTAGCTTTAACTCCAAAAGAATTGGATAGTGATCAGAAACTGACATTGGAAGGATTGAAGCACTGCTATTTATTTCGTCTTCTTGCCAGCCCAGTCCCAATAAAAACCTATCTAATCTCTTAGATATATTCGTGAATCCAAGCCGTCTTTTCGTCCACGTGAACAACTCATTTTTCGGCACATAGTCCACAACTGCTAATGCTTCAACAAAAGCTCTGAAATCCAACATTGCACTGTTCTCCTTATTATTACCACCACTTTTCTTGCTTATGTCAAGAATTGAGTTGAAGTCCCCGCCAACTATCGGTTTCGAGGAGTCTAATGATTCAATTTCAATGAAATACTTTCCCAAACGGGTTCTTTCTCCCTCGTTCCTATTGGGCCATAGACGTTGATCAATGGAATACACAAATCACTCTGTCTGCTCTTAACTTGGCACAACCTCCAGTTACTATGTTTCCCTTTCACTTCCACCTCCAAACGATTGTCTTTCCAAAGCAAGCCCAGGCCTCCTGCAGAGCCATCCACTTCTTGGAAGACCCCCTTTCAATTTTTACAAAAATTCAAGAATCTTTCCCCCTCCAACGTGCTTAACTTTGTTTCCTGTAATAAAATAATATCTGCTTTTATTTTTTCCAGATGACGCTTTATTAAGCGCCTCTTGTCAGGGGCATTTAGGCCCCTGACATTCCAAGTTAGTGCCTTCATCGAGCCCCAAGGGAGGACTTCGCTCCCATGGTCTTTAAGAACTCCTTTATACTTAGAAGGCCTTTCTCGCTTGCCTCCTCTTCCCTTTTCTGTCTATTTGTCTTTCTTGCTTTCCCTTTTTTTGCTCGCCCCAAAATTCTTGCCACCGATTGACTTATGCTTCTTAGATTGATTTCCCCG
The DNA here is from genome assembly GCA_007258455.2 of Sequoia sempervirens. Taxonomy (NCBI): domain Eukaryota; kingdom Viridiplantae; phylum Streptophyta; class Pinopsida; order Cupressales; family Cupressaceae; genus Sequoia; species Sequoia sempervirens. The sequence goes on along the minus strand of VDFB02061156.1, from coordinate 61,665 downwards.
AATTCATTGGCTTCCGAAAAATCTTCCTCCGAGAAAAACATTGGGACATCCGCTTCCAACGGGTCTTCCCTTGCCAAGTCTTTCATCATTCTTTTTTGGCGAATGCTTTTTGCCGACATTTCCTTCTTTTCTCCTAAAGTTTGCCCACCAATTTTCTTTGCAAAGTCCCTCTCTTTGACAACTAGGGTCAGCTCCGATTCCTGACTCGATTGCCTAACCGTTTTTCCTTCCTTCCATATTAGAAGAGGGCAGTTATTTTCTTTTCTCTCTGGTTGGTTGACAGTTTCCTTTCCTTTCGTTTTTTGCTCCACCTTTGGCTTCCACTTTGCCTTAGGCCGGGGCCTCCTCGTGCATTGGGCTTCCCTATGATTCCACCTTCTACAATTCAGACAAAACATCCTTTCTTTCTCTACCTCAATAGATTGTAACCATTCTTCTTCGCCTGATTTCAAGAGGATCTTCTTTGGAATTCTCTTCACTGCTGCCACCCTTACTCTTGCGTAAATATATGAATTTCCTTCAAATAATTCTTTGTCCACTTCCATCAAAGTTCCCAAAGATCTACCTATTTTCTCAATGCTTTCTTCTGCCCAATACTCCAGCGGAAGATTATACAAACGAACCCAAACTGGGCTTTCATATGGATCCAGTTCTACGGGGTTAAAATTGGGGCTCCACTTTTGCATATATAATGGATACTCGTCTATTCTGCATAGCCAGCATTGAAGAATTGCTTCTCTTTCTTCGAACAACATGAAGATTGCAACGAAGAACCCCTTGGGTAGTAATTTCACAATTTCAACTGATTTCCAATTTGTATTCAACCAATTTCTTATTTTTCTTCTATTGCACCTTGGGCCGATTAATCTGCATATTATCACCAAGTTGCACAGCATTTCTATATCCTCTGACACTTCCTCTGAGACATCTATTGTCTGGATTTTTGTCGCCCCTGCCTTCCTAGATGATCCATGTCTTTCAGATTTTCCGTTATTCTCACCATTACCATCCTCTTTCTCTGCAACTCCCCTCTCCGCCATCTTATATATATAAAATTATGTCTTTATACTATTATATTTAACTTACTGTTAATGTATTGCTTCTGATCTGCAGGGCCCTTTGAATATACTCATATATTCCACCTTTTTATTCATCTATCCATCCATGACGATTCCTTTATTTCCTTCTTTCTCACGATCTGCTTGTATGTTCTTTATTTTACCTATTTTTCTTTGTCTTGTTTCCTTTTCTTTACTTCCATCGATGATCTCAGATAATTATTGCAGCCTGGGTTTTAAATGTTTTGCTGATTGTAATATTCTTATAATATTCTCTTCTTTTTCCTCCCCCGATGCCTCTAAATGGTTTCAAGTTTATTCCTTTAAATACTCCACGATTTGGTGGAGGTTCATAATGACTTCAGTGCTGCATTCGATGCTTCACTTTGTTCTTAATTATGTTTATTTGTATTGCCTTACTAGGCTTGTTTCTTTCCTTCATCTTATGTAATGGTGCTGGTGATAGTGTAGGCTAATATATTGATTATTAATAGTTTAATACAAATTTGTAATATATTTATTATTATTTTATGTATACATGTTTTTTATTAATATAATATATATTTACTTTTATATAAGCTTTGTATATATAATTATTATTATATTTTAATATTTATATTGATATTTTTAATCTTTATTTTGTTATTCATTTTACTTATTTATTTGTATTTCAATGCTTTTATGTTTTAGTGTATTTTTGATGTTTATTTATTTGTATTTTAGTATTTCATATAATCATTAAAATATAATAAATTATCAATGTATTTACAATCTTTGATGTATAATGATTATAATACCTAGATATTTATATTTTGGTAATTACAATATTGATAAGTAGGAGGTATTTTTCCAAGCTGGAGCAGTACCAGGATGGGTGACCTCCCGGGACGGACCAGTGCTTCACCTCTGTGAGCATCACCTAGATGCAATGAGTGCTAAGTGGACCATTCGATATCATGAGAGATGGGTTCCGGTGAACCACTACTCATGAAACATGGGTCAATGAGTTTGACTCGAAACTACACGGTTGAATCCTGATAGCAATATCATAATTACAATATTATTCTTAATATTTATAATTATAAGATTGTCTTTGATAACTATAATCATAGTAATAATAAATAGTTAATGTTTTTAATGTGTATTTTGTTTATCTTGTTTTTGATGTTTTATATCTGAATGCTACAATTTCGGGGGACATGACAGTCCACCCCGCCCAAGATTGCTTTCCCTCAAGCAATCATAATCTAAGATGTGTAATCTTAAGGTGTTGCTCCTTGTGGTGATGATATTAGCTTTTGGAAGTTATAACCCAAGTGATGGGTATTCTAGTTATGAGGACAATGTATTGACTAATACTGACTAATACTCTTAAGTTCTACTATTTCTCCTTACTCTCAAACCCCATGAGTTGGAGTTTGTGGAGCAGTATAACTTAAAACCACTTGAATAAAAAATTAAAGCAGACAACCAGGTAGCTTGACCAAATAGCAAGTAGCTCAACCAAGCGAGCGGGCAGCTCAAGCACACAAGAACGTAGCTCAAGCATATAGAAAGATAGCTCAAGCACACAGGCAAGTAGCTCAAGCACATAGGCAACTAGCTCAAGTAGACAAGCAGGTAGCTCAAGCATGCAAGCAACCAGCTCAAACAAGCAGGCAACTAGCTCAAGTAGACAAGCAGGTAGCTCAAGCACGCAAGCAACTGGCTCAAATAAGTAGGCAACTAGCTCAAGTAGACAAGCAGGTAGTGCAAGCACGCAAGCAACCAGCTCAAGCACCCAAGCAACTAGCTCAAGCAAGTAGGCAAGTAGCTTAAGTAGACGAGCAAGTAGCTCAAGCATACAAGCAACCAGCTCAAGCATGCAAGCAACTAGCTCAAGCAAGCAAAAAACTAGCTTAAGCACCTAGACAAGTAGCTCAAACAATCTAATGACCCTGCTCAAATCTGACCTCAAAATGATGATAAAGAGCTCAAGGAATATTGTCAAACAATTCATATGCAAACTTCCAGCTTGCTGGTCTGTGCTTTCAGTCTCATAAAAATGCTTGAAGATGATATCAAAGTACTCTAAATGCTTAAAATTCAATAATACAATGTCTAAACTATATTCTAAATGCATCAATGACTTAATTCTACCTTTTACAATGCATTTATATGATTTCTATATGCAAAACATGCACCTACAGCGAAGTGACATTTCATCATACAATAAGCATATATTCAACCATGTAGATGTAAATATGTTATTTACACAAATATGATCTGCAACTACAACTTATTGAAGAATGCAACTTGTTTCTCTTTATTTCATATGCCAAATACATTGTAGGAAGAAACAAGTAGGGACAAACTCATGACTGAATAAGTATGCAATGCTGCAAATTTCTGAGTACAATGTCAGCAGTAAGATACTATCCTATGAGCTAGGAATGATGTAAACCATGAAGGAACCTGGAGTAATAAGATGCAAACTAATCGCTGTTGAGAAGCTGCCTTGGTTGATGCTTTGAAGACCAAAAAAAACCACCTCTTAATGTGCCGCCCCTGCTCTACCAATCTGCAACTGATATAAAATATATCCCAAGCTTTTGAGTCCCTTTATTCCACTAAAAATCCTTGCTATGTCTCTAGAAGTGGAGCGCTCTTCTTTGCTGGTGAAATCGATGCACATACAAGGCTCCTTGAATCAAAATGTAATTCCCAGCAAAGTCTGAAGATTCTGGACAGTCAACAATGAATAATTTAATTCTCTTTGGAGTATGAACCTATGACCTTCAAATGGCAACAATATCCCTCCTAGACACCCCATGCATCCACCTTGAATTATTTATAAATTTTTTGATGCTCCCTTCACAAAATCGTGGCACTAAGTGGTTGCCACTTGACTGTAAATGGATGTTATATAAACAGATTATGCTAGCTGCAATCGATCTCCCTTGAAGGCAAACTAATGAAACTCCAATGCTCAAATATCATCCAAAAAGTATCTAACAAAATGAAAATATGAATGTAGGTCTATGGCTCTAATATGCAGACTTATGTAACTGAAAAATATCATACCAGAATTTCTGGAAATGTCTGATATGGAAATCTGAGTATGCAATTGAACTCCAAAATGTCTCCAATGCAAACACCAATTGATATCATACAAAACTTGGCTAAAGGCCACAAAGTTTTACCATGAAGCACAAATAGAAAGTCTGAAGTAACTTTCTCCAGCTGCAATAATTCAAGTGATATTTCACACCCTCAAAATTGCTATCCTCAAACCAATCTGTGATGACATCATGCCATTGTAAAATGCCTTCTTCATCATGTGAAGACAAAACACTCGTGGCTGCTTCATTAAGTAGAGGATCAAATTCCACATCCTCCTTAATATCTTGGGCCTGCAAAACACAATTTGTGTCTTCACTATGGTAAGATGAAGCAATGCAAGACTCTGCCAATAAAGCATCACAAAAATCCACATCCTCATGGAGTTGCTCCAAAGCAACTGGTTTGTTTTCAAACACCTCTTGCTCTTCTTCAACCTTGAAGTCCACCTGAAGTGTCTTGTGCCCAATTTCTTCCTATATGCTGGTTTGACTTTTTTCCTCCTATTGCCCAATCCCTTGCTTAGGGCCTATAGGGCAGAAACCTAGGTGGGACCCCCAACCTTCTAAGGCCCAATCCCTTGCCTAGGGCCTATGGGGCTGAAAGTGGGGTTTTTAGACAATCCACTTCACTCATGATTCACACTCCCTTATAGGGTCACAAGCACAGAGAAGACAATCTTTACACAATCAGATATATTTGCATTCATCCAAGATTTATTTCATGCCTATAATCAAATATATTTTCATTTATCAATGGTTCTTTAAGTTCATCATTTCCTAGAATAAGTCTCATTATGATAAGATTAAAGACAACATTATATCAATAAGCATATTAGCAATATTTGTAACATACTAACATCTTACAATTAACGGAGAAGCGGTTATATTGCCAACTTCAGTTGAAAGACAACTAAATAACTAACAATATAGGTTTTTGTTTTTCAATTTTAACGGAAAGAATTTTCTTATGAAAGTAAAATTTACATATCAATCCATGCATCAACTAACTTCTAGTTTCAGTTCAGCTGAAAATAACATCTAACTGAAATAATTGAAAAGGAACATCTAACTGATTTCCAATAACAAAAGAGCAATCGTATTGCAACTAACTTTTAAATGCTTTCAAATATAATCACAACTAATCAATTTATGCTAAGTAATCATTTCAGAAACTTAAGAGAGAGAAAAAGAGTTTCAGGAGTTTATGGTTAAGAAGCTGAAGCACTTGATCATGACAGAGTCTTCAAGGGAAAAGGAGTTATCATCAGGGGCTTTACCGACCAACCGAAGACCTACTGGTCTCTCGTGTTCCTTCAATTGAAAGAACCCGTCCCTTCACGAGGGTAGTTAACAAGGATCAATATGTCATCATGCCTCTAAGCCTGGTGTCAAGGACCTGTATCCCCTGATTGAATCTTCACTATGGGTACCTCCCAACTAGAAGATTACTCTGATTAGTGATACATCTGGTACTTGATGGGTGACAGATGCTGAATCTAGCATCGTACCTTGGCCAAGGATTTCTTTTACATTTCTGGCACTCCCATGCCTTCAACGCTCTCACCCTTGCTCGACATGATTTCATATGACTCAAGATTAATGATTAATTATCAATTTGATTCTCTTTTCAAAAGTTTTTGGTTATACCTTAACCATTGAGAGGATGTGTTTGATTATAATTTCACTAGAGAGGAATGTATATATACAAATACCAAGAGGGGTTCCTAAGAACAAGAAGAATGGAATTAGGTCATGGCTCCATATGGAGATTGTCAATTATTTATACGCTTCTCAAGATTCCAAATAATTGGATACCATTCAGGGGATCACCAACAGTCTCAAATTATTTAACTAGACTTGACTTTAGACTGGAGAAGGAAGGTCACATAAACCGTTTCCAGTACATTAGAAAGAGAGTCTAGCTACCCAATTACGACCCTTAAAAATTGACAAAGGTAAAACAAGTATATAATTAATGATCAGCTGTTTTTAGAGATGACATTGATGACTGAGGAAAAATGCAAGAACAGGTTACCAACCGATGATATTAACAAAAGACCCAGATCGATATGGAATTCATAGGCAACTACATTATTTCCATTTGTTATGTGATATTGGAAAATTGCAATTCGCAACAAGCCGAATGCTCTTAAGAGAGGAACGATTTCAAGCTTGAAAACTATAACCAAGTTGATTGCTAACACATAAATTGCATAAAAAAGTAACATTGATATCATTACTTAAAGGAACAACTCTTTACTTGCCTGAAAAATTTAATTGAAACTTGATATTAGTATTCTTCTCTCCACAACCTCGAAAGCCAAGAACCCCGACACTCCCAGCCGAGAAAGAGAACCAAAGACGGTAACAGGTATCGGTACCACTAATAGGATTGAAGATGTGCAAGGCCAACACCAAACTCAAAACCATCGCTTCAACAAAACTTTCTTAAAAGGTTTAAATCTCCAAGTCGCCAATAGCGAAGGAGACGAAATTATGAATGAGCTCGAGCCAGCCGATGGATACAGGGAAAAAGAGACTTCCGAATGTAAGAAAGAAGATTTAGCATAGTGAGGAAGGCAAAACGGAATTGGACTTGAATCACAATGGCAAGAAAGGGCTTTAAACGAAGCCACAAAAAACTAGCTTGACCCACTGAGAGAGAGAGAGAGCCAGAGTTCTGAGATGAGAAAAAGATGAAGAATGAAGACCAAATTTTCCTTAAGGAGCTCGAATTCTCCCAAACAATTTCCAACAAACCTTTTATTTGCCCCTTCTTGGGCATTTCTCCATGCGGGTGGCGAGCTGCCAGAAGTCCCGCCACAAGGCCCAACGCCATCTATAATTCATTTTAAAATTAGAAGCAAAGAAACATTTGATGCCATTATTTAATATTTACAAATGTTAAATTGATAATGAACATTCATTCACTCCTCTCCAAGGATTCTTGTATTTAATTATTTCATTTATTAATCAATTGCTAACTTCTTTTAAAATTATAAAAGATAATTATATATATTTAAATTGACTTAGAGAATAAATAATTATTTTGAATTGTTTATGGCCAAGTTACGACTTAGATACTTTGCCATACACCTACTCGAGGTAGACAATATAATTGGTCCTTGTTACCATATCCTCTCCCTGATGACATCTCCTTTTCCTTAGCTGCGTCGGCAGTCCTGCATCCACTAATAGGTATTATGGTTAGATTGTTCTCAACCGCTAGTTAAATATGCATTTAAATTAAATCTCATGTTCTCTTTTCAATTTCACACAAACAAGATATTCACTTGCAGAATAAAAAGATCGTTAACATTACAGTTACGATAAATAAAACATCTATTCTATTCTCAATTTCACTTTCACATGAAAACAGTTACTTGCAACTAACTTTGCATCTGAAAATACATAACCCAACTCATTGTCTCAATGTAAGGGATGTAACATACTCCTTCCCTTAAGAATCATCATCCTCGACGATTGTTTATTTCAAATTTTAAACATAAACATAAACATTAATATAGTATTTTCAATTGTTCATCAAAAGATATGGAAATTTCTGAAGGATTTCTTCATAATCCTCCCAAGTGGCATTTTCTTTAGAGTATTGGTCCCACTGGACCTTGGATTACATAACCTCGTGGTTACGTAAGCGCATCTTGCGTACCTCGAGGACCCTAAGCGGCTCGACTGTGATCAGCCCTGGATTCTGCACCTGAAAGGAATTCCAGTTGTTTTGGTGATCAAAATCTTCATAATATTTCTTAAGATAGGAAACATGAAACACATTATGTAATTTGGCTAGAGCTGGTGGTAGAGCAATTCTGTAAGCTACTGGGTTAATAACTTCCAGGACTTCAAATGGTCCCACATATCTCGGAGCTAGCTTTGAGGCTTTTCCGAATTTGATTGAGGTTTTTTGAGGTTTTACTCATAAGAGAACTTTATCCCCAACTGCAAACTGCCTGGGAGTTCTTTTTGCATCTGCGTAACTATTCTGTCGGCCATTAGCTTCTTTTAACCTCTGTTTAATCAGCTTAACCTGTTCTTCCATTTCTAAGAACATTTCGGGCCCAAGGACGATCCTATCCTCCATTCTGTCCCAACTGGTTGGTGTCCTGCACTTTCTGTCGTATAATACTTCAAATGGTGCCATCTTGATAACGGACTGATCAGAGTTATTATAAGCGAATTCTACCAATGGCAAATATTCCTCCCATTTATATTGCTGATGCATGCAGTACATTCTGAGTAGATCTTCCAAAATCTAATTTACCTTTTCCGTTTGACCATCGGTTTTCGGGTGGTAGGTTGTGCTGATATATAGCCAAGTTCCCAAAGCAAAAAATAGGGGTTTCCAAAATTTGGATGTCATTTTAGCATCCCTGTTGGATACAATCTTCTCCGGTACTCCGTGTATCTCAAAAATTTCTTGCACAAATTTCCGAGCAATTACTGAAGCTCCATCCATCAAATTCCCTGGTATGAAATGTGTTGTCCTGGTGAGTCTGTCCACCACTACCAGTATGGCATTGTGCCTGTTCTTGGTCATCGGTAACCCCTATACGAAATTCATACTAATAACTTGCCATTTCCATTCGGGTACACTGTGAGGTTGTAATAATCCTGCTGGATGCTAGTGCTCTACCTTAACCTTTTGACATTCAAAACAACCTGCAACAAATCTGGCTGCATCCTTTTTCATTCCTCTGTAAAAATATAGGGGTTTGACATCTGCGAACATTTTTGTTACCCCAGGGTGTCCTGAATAGGGTGTTGAGTGGGTCTCTTGCCATATTGTTTTCCTTAATTCTGGATAGTCGAGTATGTACGTTTTGCTCTGTACCTTAATAATCCATCTTACTCAATCTAATATCCTTCATACTTAAGATCCTGTGGATTTGCCTAAAGAGCTTCCCGCACTTGAAGGTAAAATTCATCTTCACTCACTTTTTGCAACACCTGAGCTCTATAACTGATATTGACTGCCGTCATGGAAATTATATGCCTCCGTCGGCTCAATGCATCGGCTACTCTATTTTCTTTACCTTTGATGTAACTGATTTCAAAATCGTAATCAGATATTAAATCCATCCACCTTCTTTGCTAGGCATTTAAGTTAGGACGAGTAAATAAGTACTTTAACCCTTGGTGATCTGACTTGAGTTCAAATGTTTTTTTTTTTCTAACAGGTAATGTCGCCACATCTGTAAAGCATGAACGATAGCTGCTAATTCCAGATCATGAGGTGCATAATTTTGCTCATATTGTTTTAAATTTCCGGGATTCATATGCCACCACCTTCTCATCTTGCATCAATACTCCTAAGCCGTCACCTGACGCATCCGTGATTACTGCAAAACGACTGTTAGGGTCTGGTACAACTAAAATAGGTGCTATAGTTAACTTCTCCTTCAATGTATCAAAAGCCTCTTGACACTTTGCAGTCCATTCAAACCTCTTTCCCTTTCTCTGAAGGAGGATGATGGGATGAGCAATTCTAGAAATTTTTTTCACAAACCTACGATAATACCTAGCTAGACCCATGAAGCTCCTAACCTCGTGTACGTTCTTAGGTACCAGTCACTCTACTATAGCTTTTATTTTTGCAGGATCTTCTGCTATTCCCTTAGTTGATATGTTATGATCCAATTACTGTACTTCCTTTTGGAAGAAAATGCATTTTGACAAATTACCATAAAACTGGTGTCCCCTTAAACGTTGAAGGACTATTCGAAGATGTCGAAGATGTTCTTCCTCATTCTTGGAATAAATAAGAATGTCATCAAGGAAGACCAACTCAAACTTGTCCAAGCAATCTCGGAGAATACTGCTCATTAAATTCATAACCGCAACTGGGCATTGGGAAGATCAAATGGCGACTCTATGAATTCGTGATGACTATGCCTAGTTCTAAAATCTGGTTGGGTATAGCTTCCTTACCTTATGAATCTTTTCTTCTCTAACTGAGAATTGTGTTAAAGTACAAAAGACATTTAGCTTTTCTATCTATTGTTAGCTTACATCAATCTTTCCTGATCGGTTTGCTTTGCTTATCCATTTTTGACAACATTTCTGGACTAATGCTAATCTTGCCTTCTAGCTTACCCAGCTTACGAAAATTCATCATCTTCTTCTGTCCAATGTTTCAAATGGAATCATCTTGATAGCAAGATTATTGAGGAAGTTGTTATAACAAACACGATAAAGGTGGGTACTCTTCCTATGTAAAGCAATCAATTATTTTTAATACAGGTTTTCCAAGAGAATTTCACCAAAGGTTAGCAACCTTCACGTTTCTAGCCCAAAAGGTTATTCATTAGGTACCAATTTCATTTATCTCATGCATCATTTAATAAGTTGATATGTAAATACAAGAGAAAGGATCAGTATTTCCTTTCTAATTCAACTGTCCTCCAAGACTTGGCATACCACTGATAAGAGGGAATCCCTCTCAGTTGCCATCTGAGCTCTGGTGTGCACCCCTACTTAACCGACTCTGTCACACTACTAAGGATACCCTCCTGCTAAGTACGACAACTCTGGTTAGCTAAGTGTCTGGAGTATAAAGTTCACCACCTTGCTCGACTTGGAGAGACTAATCACCTGGGCTTACTGGACTTCCTGTCCGCCCACATACCATAACACAAGGTTTCTTTTGCAAGGTTAAGGACATACCAGATATATTTCCCTACAATTATTCCCTTACACAATCCATTAGAGGCCCATCTTGGACATGATAGAGATGATCATTACATCAAATGTGGTGAACAACCAAAATATTCTTTGGTAACCCCCACAATACTTAGCTCTATAACAAAATATGAACAGCTTTAATTTCAGCAATAACCAAAAGAATGAGCTTATGTAATGTCCCCTTCCTAGGACGTTCAGGTGTTTGAGGGGTTAGCCTATCATTTAGACCCTTGTAGCCTGACAGATGTGATTAGAGGGTTGTTTTTGGCAGTTATCCTGCATTTTGGGATATTACTCCATCAGTTGATTCAGGTTTGGGCCTTGGCAGAGACTCACAAAGTGATATTCATGCACTTACTATTTATAGTAAGTTAGGCAGACAGGGGTTGCTTTTTCTGGCAGGGCACTTGGTTCAGTTAGTCATCTCAGTTTCGACCCAATTAGATGATTTGATGAGCAAACAGTGAATATTGGAGCATTTGATAATTATTAAATGATTATTATTATGACTTTATATTATAAAGTCACTTTAATGAATTATTAAAGTTTTAATTATTAATGGTGAATTATAAAGTATTTAATACTTTATAATAAAGGAGTAATATTTTAATTATGCGTGTTTATTACTCATATTGAAAAGGGACGCCATTTATTAATTAAATTGCCTAAGTCAAGAGGGGCGAATTTAAAATATACCGAGCCAAATTTTATCGAATTTTCAATTGCAAGTTACAATTAACAAGCACCCGTTAAGGTTAGCTCATAAACCAACACGATGCTCAAAGCAACTCTAACCAGAATGTACACCAGGATCCCGATGTGGGCAAGGTGTGAGCATTGGTCAGAGGATCTTAAAGGAAATGCTGAAACAAGAACTCTAACCAAGAGATGCGTTGGCGAACGACGGCATATGGTCAGAGGATCCCTATCTATTGCAATACTGAAAATAACTCAACACCAAGTATGTGCTACTCAATCCATGATGGAGGTGAGGCGACCATATGGCGGAGACTTATGAAATTACTATGCAAATCAAGTAAACAGGCGGCAAGCCAGCCTCTTCCACTTATTCAGTGGGCAGTTACAAATATGAGATTAGCAAGAAAGTGAAAGATGCTGACAGTACTACTGTTCAGCTTACAATATCAGAAATTTATCTGTTAAGCACAAGATATGAGTGTCTTCAATATTGCAACAATGTATAATGCTATCCTTAAATCCTCTCAATGTCAATCCTTCCAAACCAAACTCAAATGAAGTATTCTATGCACGCTGTTATGACAGAGTAAGGACTGAAAACTGTTAACCAGCAGTACAGTAGTTCAATGATATGCTCACAAAACACTCACTACTCACCCAAAATGCATGAAAACTGATGCAAACAACTCCTATGATGAAGGCGCCTATGATGAAGACACAAAACAGAACCTAAATGCTGTTATTTATTTTCTGCACAAATCCCAAGGCATCAAGAATGGTACGGCTTTATGAGAGGGGCGATTTTCTTCTTAAAATTCAAGCTCTTCAATATAAAATCTGCAAATTGGTGCAAAGGGGCGCCCACCCTAGACAAGAAGAAATAAGTAACACCCAGAATGATATCTTTTTGTATTTTTGAAATATGAATGAAAACTACAGTCAGCTATGTTCTCAGCAACTCCAGAAAATAACATGAAAATGCAAATAACTGAACTACAAATGCATTAACTCACAACAAGGCAATCCTCTCTACAAAATTCACTCAAACAAGCAAACCTCTCCACTAGGTACTGTCTCACAAGCACGAAGTTGAGCCTAGCTAGGAGGCATTCATTCCTCGAAGCAATCCTCTCACCATTTCGGCAGCATAACTTTACTCAAGATGTTGGATGATGAAAATGAAGACCAAGACCTCCTTTTATAAACTTTGTGATGACTTTCCAGAAGCTTCTAGAAACCCTAACTTTCAAATTTGAATTTCACCTTTCCCTCCAAAGATGGCGTCCCTTTTGTCTTGATGCAATTTTGACTTTTAATTTAAAATAATCTTTCACCAAAGATGGGCGTACCTTTTCAAGCAATTGATTTTGAACCTTAAGGAAATATAAAAATACCTTCATGAGGCGCCACCCCTCAAAGTCCCCTTTTTAAGAACAACTTAAGTTGTTTTCACTAGACCAAGGGGTCACAATATTAAAATATAACTTTAAAAATATAATATTTTAAATCAACTGGACAAATCTCACCAAAAATGCTTCCCAAGGTCAAGATTGATCAAACCAACTGAAATGTCTGAAGATAAGAGCCAACCGTGCCGAAGCCAACAGGACCACTGCCAGAAATAGAATTTACTAAAAATAGTAAATTCGTGAAAGTGCTCAGAATGCCAAGAAGAACACATCACCGAAAAGCTCACGAAAAACCCAGAAGGAATCCGCAGTTCAATCACCAACCCGTGAGCACAAGAAACCACCAACCAAGAAACCCTAATTCCACCACCGAGAAGCCTATGGGTCTCCAGAATAGGCCAACGGTCAACAGAAGAAGTCAAGCACGAGAAGGGGACATTATAGAATTTTATTAATCATTTAATAGCTTTTTTGCAAAGGGTTGAACTTGTGAGAGAGATATATATTTCTCAAAGACATAATAGAACTCATTATGATATGATTATTCAAATTTTGTCTTTTCTCTCTGAGAACACATTGGAGTTGGAGAAACAAGGGTTTTTGCAAACAGGCTTTAGAGAACGTCAACTCTTCAGAATCAAACATATTGAGGCTGTGAAATACCAGTTGAAGCTTGTCAATTGAGTGGCTTCATACAAAAGTCATTACAGAGCTTATTGTGAAGTTTTTTATCAAGGGTTTGGATCGATTTTCTTCCAGAAGGAAATCTTTTTCATTGGCCATTATTTACCTTGCATCTGGCACACATTCCAAGGCCGTACGGATTTCATTTAATGCTGGTTTTCGGCCGTACCTTTATAGCAGCAAGGTCGTACCTTTCCTGCAAGCCAAGATGCCTTGCCTTTTTGTCTTCTGCCTTTAGCATTTGGGACGCCTAGGTTTCTGGAGTATTCTGCATCAGTTTGAAGCTGGAGAGACATCAATCTGAGGTTGGCCGTACCATTACTTCTTCATTTGGGTGGCTCCAAATAAGCCAGGTTTTTAAAATAAAAGTGCTGCCTTTTTACTTGCATGTCTGTATTTCTTCATTGTACTCATCTAGAAAATTAATAGAAGCATTCACCATCAGTCTAGGAGTGTTTTTACTTCAGAATCTGTTGTTTTGAATTTTATATTTGTTTTAGAACAATTTATGCAAAAATCGCACCATTTCAATATATTGCAAAAACCACAAAAAATTACAAAAAAACGTCAAAACAAACAAAAACTGCATTTCCGTCAGTAGCTGGGGTTGAGAGACACCTGGTCTCTTATAGCTTATTCCGGCACTTAGTCAAATTTTGACCAACTGGCAAAAGAAATAAACAATCTTCAAAATTCGATGGTTTAACCATTTTCAATTAAGAAATAAAACAATGACATTCCTTGCCAAATGCCAATATTCGAAAGGAATTTTACCCAAAATCCAAAGAAGTGCCATAATCTAGAGTAACTCCCTATGCACTACGTGACTTGACTAAGTCACTAACAGGAGAGTAGATTACTGCACTAGTTTTAGTCTTCCCAAAAATTTACAATGGGTTAGAGATTTCGTTACAAGCGCTTCAAACAAATAAGTCCCTTGATACTTTCATTATGCTAAAAAATGTGTACTTGAAAAAGGTTACATCACATTCACTCCTATTTCTTGAAGTATTCATCATTCATGGATAAGATGATATTTTAAGATTGTGCCGTAGCAACACACACAAAATTTATATTTGTGTCATAAACTTCTTTCCTTTCTTCCACTTTACAAAACTCTATTCCTTATTTCACTGAATAAGTTACCTGCTCAAAACTTAAACCACTTTAGCTAAATACCACGGTGATGATTACGTTCACTGTTACAATTGAGCTTTCTAACTCCTCCAAACGGCAAAATTTAGAGTTCACAACCATTTGGCCGAAATGCCATGAGAATAACTGATATCTTCTTCGTACATTTGGTATGATTTATCTTGCATTCTCCAAGCAAATTCTTAACAAAATTTTTAAGAATGATTCTAATCCTGATCTTTCACCAAAATAGGGTCTAATCTGATCCCATTTAATTAGTCCTCTTTCACATATTAACATCTTTTCCAAAAGGCTTCAGAAGGTTTTAAAGATTCTCGTTTTCACCATTACTTATGTGTAATTATTTTGCATATGGCAACTGATTTCCTTACGAATCTCGGTGAACAAAAGTACTACCGTGTCCTTTACCATTTTTCTCAGCATCCCATGCCAATGTATCATCGCTTGCCTTTTTGATCCTTTTATTCCACTTGGCTCCTTCCTAGCCATCTTGAAGTTAAGCTAGAACCAATCTTATCTATGTGTCAGTGATATATTTTCAAGGATTTCAACACTCAGATGCCCCTGCACCTGGTGGATTGCTTCTGGATCTTCCCATCCATAAGTCCACAATTTCAAAATAAACTATTATTTAGGTTTTGATCACAATCTCGGTACACTAGGCCTACCTTGCCTTAAGTAGATAGAATGGTTTCATAATTACTGGTTAACTCAAATTTACTTCTAAGAGCATTTAATGGTTACAAGCAAAATTGATTACAAAAATTATTATCACTTCCTATGATAGATTCAATACCAAATGGTTACAAAAAGGCTATCACTCCCTGTGATAGGCTCAATACAAGATTTGTTTACAGGATTAGCTATCACTTCCTGTGATAGACTCAATTACATAATTGTTTACAATAACTATCACTTCCTGTGATAGATCCAGTGCAAAGATATTTACAAAATTAACTATCACTTCCGGTGATAGATTTTTAATACAAAATAACTACCACTTCTTGTGATAGATTCAATGCAAAAGGTTTACAAGGTTCCCAATGCTGGTTTCAGTTTTCTAAGTTGCATGATGAGCCCCGCGGTTCAATGTCGAACCTAGTAGCTCTAATACCATATGTAACATACTAACATCTTAGAGTTAACGGAGAAGCGGTTATATTGCCAACTTCAGCTGAAAGAGAACTAAATAACTAAAAATCTAGGTTTTTCCTTTTTCAATTTCAATGAAAAGAATTTTCTTATGAAAGTAAAATTTACATATCAATGCATGCATCAACTAACTTCTAGTTTCATGTCAGTTGAAAAGAACATCTAACTGAAATAATTGAAAGGAACATCTAACTGATTTCCAATAACAGAAGAGCAATCATCATAGTTGCCGGGAAACTCCATTTTGGAAACATAGACAACCTACCGTTTCCCATACCCAAAATTTCCGGTGAATCATTTACATATAAAGTAGCTGTCTCCTTATTCATTTAACTCACGTACCCTAATTTTATTGGCGTCCCGGTCCCCGTACCAGTACCCGTACCCTGCGTCTCCCGGCAACTATGGCAATCATACTGCAACTAACTTTTAAATGCTTTCAAATAAAATCACAACTAATCAATTTATGCTAAGTAATCATTTCAGAAACTTAAGAGAGAGAAAAAGGGTTTCAAGAGTTTACAGTTAAGAAGTTGAAGCACTTGATCATGACACGGTCTTCAAGGGAAAATGAGTTATCATCAGGGGCTTTACTGTCCAACTAAAGACCTACTGGTCTCCTGTGTTCCTTCAACTGAAAGAACCCATCCCTTCGCAAGGGTAGTTAACAAGGATCAATCTGTCATCATGCCTCTGAGCTTGGTGTCAAGGACCTGTATCTCTTGATCGAATCTTCACTATGGGTACCTCCCAACTAGAAGATTACTCTGATCAATGATACATCTAGTACTTGATGGCTGACAAATGTTGAATCTAGCATCGTAACTTGGCCAAGGATTTCTTTTACATTTCTGGCACTCCCATGCCGTCAGCACTCTCACCCTTGCTCGACATGATTTCATATGACTCAAGATTAATGATTAATTGTCAATTTGATTCTCTTTTCAAAAGTTTTTGGTTATACCTTAACCATTGAGAGGATGTGTTTGATTATAATTTCACTAGAGAGTGTTCCCCAAACCTCAATTAAATGTACATATACAAATACTGAGAGGAGTTCCTAAGAACAAGAAGAATGGAACTAGGTCATGGCTCCATATTGAGATTGTCAATTATTTATATGCTTCTCAAGATTCCAAATAATTGGAAACCATTCAGGTGATAACCAGCAGTCTCAAATTATTTAACCAGACTTGACTTCAGATTGGAGGAGGAAGGTCGTATAAACCGTTTCCAGTACATCAGACAGAGAGTCTAGCTACCCAATTACGACCCTTAAAAATCGACAAAGGTAAAACAAATATATAATTAATGATTAGTTGTTTTCAGAGACGGCATTGATGACTGAGGAAAAATGCGAGAACAGGGTACCAACCAATGATATCAGCAAAAGACCTAGATCGATATGGAATTCACAGGCAACTGCATTATTTCCATTTGTTATGCGATATTGGAAAATTGCAATTCGCAACAAGTCCAATGCTCTTAAGAGAGGAACGATTTCAAGCTTGAAAACCATAACCAAGTTGATTACTAACACGGAAATTGCATAAGAAAGTAGCATCGATATCATTACTTAAAGGAACGATTCGTTACTTGCCTGAAAAATTTAATTGAAACTTGATATTAGTATTCTTCTCTCTGCAACTTCAAAAGCCAAGAACCCCGACGCTCCAAGCCGAGAAAGAGAACCAAAGACGGTAACAGGTATCGGTACCACTAACAGGTTTGAAGATGTGTAGGGCCGGCACCAATCTCAAAACCACCGCTTCAACAAAACTTGCCCAAAAGGTTTAAATCTCCAAGTCGCCAATAGCGAAGAAGGAGACGAAATTTTGAATGAGCTCGAGCCAACCGATGGATACAGGGGAAAAAGAGACTTCCGAATGTAAGAAAGAAGATTTAGTATAGTGAGGAAGGAAAAACGGAATTGGAATTGAATCACAATGGCAAGAAAGGGCTTTAAACGAAGCCACAGAAAACTAGCTCGACCCACTAAGAGAGAGAGAGCTAGAGTTCTGAGATGAGAAAAAGATGAAGAATGAAGATCAAATTTTCCTTAAGGAGCTCGAATTCTCCCAAACGATTTCCAAGAAACCTTTCATTTGCCCCTTCTTGGGCGTTTCTCCATGCGGATGGCGAGTTGCCAGAAGTCCCACCACAAGGCCCGATGCCATCTATAATTCATTTTAAAATTATAAGCAAAGAAACATTCGATGCCATTATTTAATATTTACAAATGTTAAACTGATATTCAACATTGGTTCGCTCCTCTCCAAGTATTCTTGTATTTAATTATTTCATTTATTAATCAATTGCGAACTCCTTTTAAAATTATAAAAGATAATTATATATATTTAAATTGACTTAGAGAATAAATAATTATTTTGAATTGTTTATGGCCAAGTTATGACTTAGATACTTTGTCATACACCGACTCTAGGTAGACAATATAATTGGTCCTTGTTACCATATCCTCTCCTTGATGACATCTCCTTTTCCGTCGAGGCATCGGCAGTCTTGCATCCACTGACAGGTATTATGGTTAGATTGTTCTCAATGGCTATTTAAATATGCATTTAAATTAAATCTCATGTTCTCTTTTCAATTTCACGCAAACATGATATTCACTTGCAGAATAAAAAGAACGTTAACATTACAGTTACGAGAAATAAAACATCTATTCTATTATCAATTTCTCTTTCACATGAAAACAGTTACTTGCAACTAACTTTGCATCCGAAAATACATAACCCAACTCACAGTCTCAATGCAAGGGATGTAACAATATCAGTTTTTTATATTCAAAAAATGCTAAATATTATTGCTAAGTGAGTACATCACCTGATCTGCTGTGTCTTCCCATGACTCTTTATTCCTTAATCGCCTTCCTTCAATCTTACTTTTGATTGATCATAGGATAAAAACGTATATAAATAAATATTAATCTATTCTTTTTTATATTAAGATTGTAATTACTTATAAGGCTCAATAATTGCTGCAAGTATCATTATTGTATATTCACAAGTGGTTCAAACATCTACTTACCCATACATATATTATAGATACATATGATTTTATGAATAGTATATCTATATATTGTATATAAATTTATATATATTGTTATGCCCAACTACTTTCAATTTACATTAATTTCTTGGTATATATAAAATTATGTCTTTATATTATTATAGTTAACTTACTGTTAATGTATTGCTGCTGATCTGCAGGGGTTCCTTTGAATATACTCATATATTCCACCTTTTTATTCATCTATCCATCCATGATGATTCCTTTCTTTCCTCCTTTCCCACGATCTGCTTGTATGTTCTTTATTTTACCTATTTTTCTTTGTCCTGTTTCCTTTTCTTTACTTCCATCGATGATCTCAGATAATTATTGCAGCCTGGGTTTTAAATGTTTTGCTGATTGTAATATTCTTATAATATTCTCTCCTTTTTCCTTCCCCGATGCCTCTAAATGGTTTCAAGTTTATTCCTTTAAATACTCCACGATTTGGTGGAGGTTCATGCCCTTTCCCAAACCATAGGCTTCTTTGAATGGACGTGCCTGTTCTTAATGACTTCAGTGCTGCATTCGATGCTTCATTTTGGTCTTAATTATGTTTATTTGCATTGCCTTACTAGGCCCGTTTCTTTCGTTCATCTTATGTGATGGTGCTGGTGATAGTGTAGGCTAATATATTGATTATTAATAGTTTAATACAAATTTGTAATATATTTATTATTATTTTATGTATACATGTTTTTTATTAATATAATATATATTTACTTTTATATAATCTTTGTATATATAATTATTATTATATTATAATATTATATTTATACTTTTAATCTTTATTTTGTTATTCATTTTACTTATTCATTTGTATTTCAATGCTTTTATGTTTTAATGTATTTTTGATGTTTATTTATTTGTATTTTAGTATTTTGTATAATCATTAAAATATAATAAATTATAAATGTATTTACGATCTTTGATGTATAATGATTATAATATCTAGATATTTATATTTTGGTAATTACAATATTATTCTTAATATTTATAATTATAAGATTGTCTTTGATAATTATAATCATAGTAATAATAAATAGTTAATGTTTTTAATGTGTATTTTGTTTATCTTGTTTTTGATGTTTTATATCTCAATGCTACAATTTCGAGGGACATGACACTAATGTCCCTTGCAACCCCCAAAATACATCTCTGCATTTGCTGCCTTCCCTGTCTTGGACACACCATGGAACAGAGGCAGTTATGTTGTGAGAAATACACCCTGACATAGAAAAGATTTCACACTTAAATGGGACAGGTTACATGACACTTCTAATGTTGTAGAGATTGTGGGGGTTAATTTAGTGTTGCTAAATGACAAGGACACCTAGCTAGAATGGGGTCCTGCATTCCATGTGAGGACAAATTGGTGAAGGCATGAATGACAAGGAATTATCGTGTTTGATCCCATTGGTATGATGTGCAAGAGCATCTTGGAATAGGCAAAGGGGGCATTGAGATTTGTGGCATCTCATTGGGGAGGTCATGGACATGCATAGTTTTGGTGGTTTTCACACATGTATATGCCATAGGATAGTGGTTTGAGCATCATAGGTTTGAGGTGTGGGGATTAGCTGATGGATTATTCAAGTATCGAGAAGATTATTGCTGTATCACTTGTTGGACCAGCTCATTGTAGTTGTAAGCTTTTTTCAATTTAATATGGTACAGATCTAGATTTGAGTCTGATATTTTTACCCGAGAGGGATTTTCCAGGGTAAATTCCATGTTATGGTGTCTATGCTTGTTTAGTTGTTGATTTTTGCATTCATATTTCAGTTTTCTTTGTCTTATTTCTGATTTTTAACAGCAAGTTATCTGCAATTTGAAACCTGTTTTATGCTCTTAATCAATGAACTCAACCAGGTTTTTCAACACTTCTTTGCTTCAGCAACATCAAGTCCCCATGCTTGGTACCCAAGAGACGTGTGTATTTTCCTCTTTGATTACAAATGCATGGCTTGCAAGCCATTTTTCTACTTCTGTTTGTGCAAATATGGTATTGATAGTACACTACTTGTATATGCCTTGAGCAAAGTTGAATAACCTAGTAACATGTGATGTTAACCCACAAACATATAATGTTATTATTGCCATTTGGTGTGGCCCATGACATTATGACCTTGATAACAGCGATCTAATTATATATGATCATAGATTGGACCTCATGCTTGAGATACAGATTTCTTCACATTTTTTCATTTGATTGGTCAAATGATTATGAAAAGAAGGCTATGTTAAGTTTAGGTTTTTTGTACTTTTCATGTGGATCTAGCTTAGTTTATAGACTTTGTTACACCTTGAACAGTCACTTATTTGGATGTAATGTTTATTCTGGATTCTGATAATGGAATTATATGCATACCAAAATCTCATTATGGAAAAGGTCAGTGGCATGCTTAATGCTTTAGAAACTGTTTTTGTGCATCTTTTCATTTGATTGGCTGGATAATTATAAAAAAGAGGATTCTTAAGTTGAAGCTATTTTTGTTCTTTCGATGCGGATGCATGTTTGGTTTATACAATCCAGTCCTTGTTCAATGTAACACTGACTTGTTTGGGTGTGATATGTTTTCTAGACACTGTTAATAACATCAATCATGTTTTAATCTCATTGTGCAATAGGTAAGTGGCATGCCAACCTTTTGTCTTCCTGTCCAAGATGGAGGGGTTGGATTTGATTATCGACTTCATATGGCAGTGGCTGACAAGTGGATTGAACTACTTTCAAAGTGAGTGTATCATAATAGCATGGTTTTTGCATGTACTTCGGAACATATTGATTTGGCAATGTTTTGAAAACTATAATTCTTGTCACAATATTAGGTCATTGCACAACTATTTGATATGATATACATGGCATTTGGTTGGTACAAATTCATCTTTTGGGTAGCTATTTTTCATATTTGCTTATTATGCTGGTCTTGATATGAATAGATTGCCCATGCACTAAATTATCTTTGACATGGAATGGACATCAAATCATCCCTTCTATCTCTATTTTATTTAAATGTACTTTTTGAGACTTGTTGACCTACTTTTGGTTATTTATGTACATTATATATTTTCTGTCTTCTTTCTTTCTCACTTTTTAGCTTTGCATGTTTCTCTAATATAGGAAGAAAGACGAGGATTGGCAAATGGGTGATATTGTATTCACACTCACAAATAGGCGATGGTCGGAGAAATGTGTAGTATATGCAGAGAGTCATGATCAAGCTCTTGTTGGTGATAAGACATTAGCCTTTTGGCTTATGGATAAGGTAGTGCTAACATCCAATGCTATTATTCTCCTTGTTTAGTTGGAAGTTTTTTGGATACTTATCAATTACTTACTTTTTAAATTACAGTGATGTGAAAATTTTGAAAAGTTGAGAAAATCGAATATAAATGGCCTTCAAACTGTTCTGTTTCTATAAGCCATCAAATCAAAGTTTTTTCCCCTTTGTAATAAAATTTAAAACTTCTTATGATTTTTTCTGAATTTAAAAAGAGTTATAGTAAAATCATGCTATATCTAGATCTGCAGCACCTACTGTATGCATTGAACTCTTAATAGCTTTCTGAGAGTGGTAACTAATGTGGAAGTAGTCTTGGTTTTTTAGAGTTATAAACTTGAAACATAATAATCTGACAGGGCCTAGAGTCCTCTTTTTTAAGTTTCTGTTAAATATAACACCAATAGTATGTGTTATTAACTTATTATTCAATTATTATGTATATTTACATTGCCTAAGTTATTTCTGTTCTAATAAGTGTAATGAAGCTTGGTGTTGGCACATTGAATTTAAGTGTAATGTCTTTGCTGCATTAATTTTCGTTGCCTATTCTATAATTTAACATTTGTAATAGTTTTAATGCATTTTTATGAAAATACTTCCTCTATTATATAGTGTCTTATTTTGTAAAGTGAAAGATTTCCTTTTGACTGTATGTAATTCTTAAGAACTGAGGACGTGAAGACATCTTCTTTCCAATTGTTTTCCTGTAGATAATGATAAATTAAAGTTCCCGGAATAGAGTATAAGTATTGAGTATCAGCTAGGATGAGAATTTCAACCTTTGAAAAATTGGTCAATTGGCATTGCTTTCTTGGAATTTTTATTTAGTTTCTTTTTCTTTTTATAGCCTTCGTAATTTATGATTTTAGCTCTGGAGAACCCATCCATTTTTATTAGGCTAATGTCGAAATGATCCTCAATAGTTTTTTTAAGTAATATGAGTAGAGTTCAGAATTTGTATCACAGTTTTTTAAGTTGAAAAATTTAAAGTTTAAATGAGTAAAAGTATTCTATTAGGCAGTCTTATGACTGCTGTCCAAGTCATCTATAAATTGCTTGAACTTAGTCTGGTTTACAAGGGATTGAGGGGTGCGGTTGATCTGTTAATGTCAATGGTTACAAAATTTGAAACTGAACTTTATTGAAATAATCATCATTATTTTTTGAATCAAAAGATGTTGGACTTTATGCTGCAGGATATGTATGATTTTATGGCACTTGATTTGCCTTCAAGTCCAGCTATAGATCGTGGAATAGCTCTCCACAAGATGATTCGACTTGTCACAATGGGATTAGGTGGTGAAAGCTATTTAAATTTCATGGGAAATGAATTTGGACACCCAGGTGCTAAAAATTTCCTTGAGCTGCCCACATTGCATTGAGTACAAATATTCAGATATGCTAATATTTAACCCATACAAATCATAATTCGGTTCTTGATGGTTGACATACATATAGAGTGGATTGATTTTCCAAGAGGTGACCAATATCTTCCAGATGGAAAATTTGTTCGTGGAAACAATAATAGCTTTGATAAGTGCCGACGCAGATTTGACTTAGTAAGTTGATTAATGAATTATTTAAACTTTTAGGTGCACTTCTTTTCTTTGATTTGTTTTGGCAAGGGAAAGATGGCTCCTTAATGGTAAATCTGTTACTAAATATGAGTTTGGATGAACTGTTGGAACTGATAACTAGATTTTTTAAGTATCAAAACATGCAGGTGTCCCTTCTTCATCTATATCAAGTACGAGATTTTGTTGCACAAAATATTTGATTTATTTACTATGTTTTCTTATTTACTCTGATGTAATTACTTCATAACTTGGTTTTCAGGCCTGATTTGAACATGTAAACTGTCCTCTATCTTTTGTCCGATTCCAAACTTGATAGCTTGTCATATTTATTTCATTCATTCCTTGCTTCTCGCTCTCCACAGAGAGAGAGAGAGAGAGAGAGAGAGAGAGAGAGAGAGAGAGAGAGAGAGTCTATTGCTGTAATTCAAGAACATCATTCTAGACCACTTCCTAAATTGTCTGTGTAATTGTGCCTGATTGATATTCCTTGTCTTGTCAAACATTCTTAACTCTGAAATTTAGGATATGGTCTTCTTCAGAATTTCATCACCATATTGATAGAACTTAGAAGTATTCATCATTCTATTTTTCATCAAGTATTGCCTTTGTTACCTTTTATTCTGAAACTGTTTTATTAACACCTTTTCTGTCAGTTTATGTAATTGATTACTTGGTGTTGCAACTTATTCTTAGAGAAGGTTCATTTATTCTTCAACATAATATATTGATGGACTTTGATCCTACATGGAACTTATATGTGTTCTGTCATCGTGTTAAATCTTCAAGTTCAAGTGCATGCAAAACAAGCTGAAAAAGGACATAGGTAAGGATTATTGTGTTAACTGTTGAATTGACAATAGCAAATTGATATGAATAATACATTTTACTTTGGTGCATAACTTGTCTACAAGTATATTGCCCAAAAAAAATCAATGAGATATATTTTCAAAGCCTTTTATTGGACACATGATTTGGACCCAATGCTTTGTTTTCCGTTTACATTTTCCTCATTTTCTATAATGCCCAAAAACTAACCACTCAAAAACATCTTCCAAAATGGATGAATATACATATCTTTAATGGCTTATACACTTGTATCATTTAGTTACAACCCACACTTGATGCTGCTTACATTTTTAAATTAACATTTACTCACTACTTAAGTCCATATTGAAGATACCTTAATATTTAACAAACAACAATTCAGGTTTCCTTAACAACATGGCTAGAAGAGGAGAAATGACAAAATGAATACAATTATAGAAGTGTAGAAAAAGGGCCTACAAGAGGCCGATTCAAGATCAAAACAAATTTATCAAAACAACAAAGTCATAGGCACTAATTTTATCATCTTTGGAGTGCAATGGAATGATGCAATAACTTATGACTAGAGAGACATGTTAAACTATACTTTAACGAACCCCTAATATGATTAAATGCAATCCATGACTTTTTGCAGCAGTTACAATGCTAAATTGGACACATGCACTCACTACGAAATATTTCTACGACATTCTGTAGTATTCTGTCACATCCCTTAACCATCTACAACAAAATGCAGCTAAAAACAGCTTCAAGCAGCACAAGTGTTAGGATAGGTGACATTATAATTGCTATTCTAAGTTGATTTTATGTGTCTCCACGTTCTTTGGAAACTGTTCTAGTGGACATGAGGGGCAAAATATATATTATTTATTTTCCTATGACAAATTGTAATTGCATTCAAAGAGGTGGACCCACTATGGCGACAGCTACAGAGCATCGAGAGAGCATATTCCCTTTGGACGTCCAACTTCTGGGTAGGGACTGCTTTGCAATGCATGTCCTTGCATGTTACTAGCATGTTTTGCATGGTGGGGTGCCCAAGTTTGTATGTTGGTGCATGTTCTTGCATGAAGCTGTCAGAGCTGTCAGAGAGTTATGGAGCACTTGGTATTGACTAATTTTCATTTGCTATGGGTTAGGCGCCCATGTGAAGGCCATGTGATCATTTAATATTTTTCACCATGTTTTTGGGCTGTCCACTAAGGGGGGCGTGGGTTTTTCCAGGTGGTTTTACTTGTTTGGAGATATCATATGTGGTTTTCTCTCCCACAAACTTCTATATATTGGAGCATTGTGATGGTGGTTTGTAGAGTTTGTTTGCAGGTTTTCAGAGTAACGAAATGCTTCTGGAATTTAGAGAGGAGTGTTGTATCTCATTTGAAGATTAATACAAACATTGGATCGCTTTGGGTGTGGAGTTTTTTCCCGTAAGGGTTTCTCCATGAATATTTTGTGTCACTATTGATATTGCTGATTTTCTGTCATGTCCCCTTCTAGTTGACATCTCTCTGAGCACAGGATTAGCCTATTATACGACCCTCGTAGGCTGATAGATTGGATAGAGGGTCATGTTGGAGCTTGGCTTAGCTTCAGTTGGCAGTACTTGATCAGTTGGCTGTCGTTCGGGCTCATTCGGACACTTCTAGCAGAGATGCTATTTTTAGCAGTTATTTAGCACTCAGCGTGGGACCCCTGCTATTTTTAGCAGTATGGATTGATAGCGTTCAGAATCACTTCAGTGTTCGCCAGCTTCAGACGGCTCGTGCATCGGATGAATAATGAGAAAGATATTAATATTTAATTGAATTAATTAAATATTAATTAATTGGAGTTTATAATATAAAGTTATAATATTTTATTATAACTTAAGTGATTTCAGTGAAGGGGTCGCCCATCATCAGAAAGGGGCCATTTGACGATTAAATTTATAATTAAATATTTGAGCTGAGACTATTGAAAAGAATTAAAAAGAGGAAGTCGAATTATTTAAAATTACCTATCTTTAAGGAATTCGCACTTTTGAGGAAAATATAAGCTTTGCATTGGAAATCGAGCCATTATGTCATATTGAGTTATTGAAAATTGATCAAGTTTGGTCTGAGCACAGAAACTTAGGGTTTCAGTCTCGAATGCATTGGGGAACGAGCCATCTCCAGTGAAAGCAGTTCAGAGGGTGTGAGATATCACGTGATTTATTCCCAGATAAGAGATTTCTTCATCCAGAAGAAATTACAGAGCTTCAGAGTTATTTAATCTTCGGGGTTTCAGATAGTCTTTTCATCCAGAAAGCATCTTGCAAACCAGGTGCCTATTTTCTTCAGATCTAGAGGTTTCAGAGAAGGCCGTACATTTTTGTTTATTGCTGCTGCTGTACTCAGGCCGTACAATCTGTACCAGGCCGTACTTCTTCTAAAAGAGGCGTACTTTCCAGAGCAAGCAAATCGCCTTCTTTTTCTTCAATCTATCTTCACCAGTTAGGGCGTCTATCTTCCTGACATCTTTCAGGATCATCAGAAGGAGGGAGAGAGAAGTATTTATTGCAGCTGTACTATATTGCAGCAAATTAGGTTTTCTTCAATAACAAATCATTGCCTTTTAATTTGCATGTAATAGAATACTCATTGTAATCGTCTCAGAAGACAAATAAATAGACTGGCATCAGTATTGGTATTAGATTCTGCCATTTCCGGAGTTTAATAATTTTTAGTGAATTTATTTCCAATTTATTGCAAAATCGCATTCTTTCATTATTCAAGCAAAAAACCCAAAAACAGTCAAAAAACCAAAAATACACAAAACATTCAGAAAAACAGTCAGATTCGGAAATAGGGGGAAACTAGGGTTTCTACAGTGGTATCAGAGCTAAATCCTGCCATCCTAAGGGGTTTAGCAGTCTTATGCAGCTAGAACAGTTTGGGTCTCACAGGTATTACACACGCAGACGTGCTCTGATTGACAGGCAACAGAGTTTGAGCAGGCAGTCAGGCAACATGGCTGACAGGAATGACAGGACTGACAGAATAGATAATCTTAGGGCATAGATTCCTCCAAACCCTAGAGATCAGGACGATGCAGAGGTGTTGCATGCACTTAGAGATTTACGTGCAGGTCAACGGTAGTCAAATGATGTATTGCAGCAGTTGATAGTGGCACTTCAGAGATTGGGTACTCCGAGGAGACTGTCACCACATCGTGACGATGAGAGGAGTGAAGCAGGATCTCGCAAAGCACCGAGGACAGCCTCACGGACAGCAGATAGGCCCACTAGGCGTACTTTTGTGAGACAGGAGGCCGAGGAGGCTATTGCAGAGGAGGAGCATGAGGAGTTGTTCGCAGACACACTTATGGCAGCGAACGAGGAGTGGGAGTTAGTACCACCAGAGGTCAGAGAGGATTTCTTTTGACCGTTTTGTCACTCAGAGGCGAGAGCACCACAGAGGTCGACAGGATTGGAGACCTAGATACCAGAACAATGACCTGAAACATGCAACCAACAGGCTTAATCTAGCGATGTTCGATGGTAGTGGTAAGGTGACAGCTCAGGCATGGATTAGTAAGCTGGACACATTTCTCACATTGCGCCCGATGGCTGAGAGAGATGCTATCAGATATGCTACATTGCATCTAGAGGGAGTGGCTTACGATTGGTGGCACCACGGTATGGTGACATTACAGCATGACAGGATCACATCATACCAGGAGTTTGTGGACAGATTGGTTGAGCGGTTTGACAGGAAGGATCCAGAATCCTACTTCAGAGACTTGGCTCAGTTGAGACAGAGTGGCAGTTTGGAGTCCTATATTGGTGACTTTCAGAAGTTATCAGTCATGGTTCCGAACATTTCAGAGAGGCAATTGGTAGTACTCTTCATGGAGGGTTTGACAGAGCCACTGCCAGAGGAGGGAAATTCGAATTCCTATAGAGGAGTAGTGGAAATTTAATAAACTGGCTAAAGATAGCTCCTTCTAGAATTCGACTCAGCTATTTGAGCTGTGAAGCTTATTCATTTTTCTCCATCAGTTGAAGAAGTTCGATTCTAGCTCTGAAGTAAAGATTGTAGTGCAAGTGAATAGCTGAGTATTGAAGAAGTTCGATTTGAAGTAGAAGAGGAAAGTTTGAAGTTGAACTTTGAAGGGTGCGCAATTTGAAGAAGTCTAAGTGTTGAGAAGTGGCTGAAGAGAAGTTGGCCGATTTTCTCCAAGTAGTGAAGTTGCTGAGGCTTGCTTGGAAAACGTTCTAAGTTTTCTAAGTTCGAAGTTGCTAAAGAAGTGTTGAGGTTTGAGGATAAGAATAATTGCTGAAGCTCCTCATTTTTTTCAAAAGTCGACTCGTAGCCCCAATGTGATTTTATTTTCTAAGTTAAATATCTAATGATTATTTGTTATTTTTGTAGGATGGCTGAAGTAAGAGAAACTGACAGAGATAGTAATGCTGCATCCAGATAGGCGGTGATCAAGAAGCTGAGCAAGTCATTCCTGTCGGAGTCAAAATTCTCTTCAAAGTTGGGCAAGCTGGCTGACACAAATTTGGGTTCCTTCAACATGGAGGCTTTCAAAAGACAAATGATGGGAGTTGGAAGTCATCGTCCTTCAATCACTTCGCACAATATTGTTCGGAGTGGATTGTATACAACTGCTGGTTTTCCTCCAGCAATTCAATGTCCGGAGCTGATGATTGTAATGTCCCCATTTTGTGAGCATTAGAGTTAGTAAGGATTAGCCTATCATTCGACCCTCGTAGGCTAACAGTTATGGGTAGAGGGTCTTCTGTGGCAGTCACCCAGTGATTAGAGACATTACTCCTCAACTAGATTTAGGTTTTGGCCTTTGCACAGGTTATTTGACTCAGTTTGGCACACTTACTATTTATAGTAATTTATTATTTTGGGAGTCGGGGTTTCCTATATTAGCAGGGCACCTGAACAAAGCATTTTTGCAGTATCGACCGTTGATTGGACCTTTGTAGTTGTTTCTAGACTCAGTGGTGTGTACTTACTATTTTTAGTAAGTCAGTTATCAGGAGTTACTATCTTTGGCAGGGCGTCTGATCACTCAGAGTTTGGCAAAATTGACCTTGGTTTCAGTTGGCATGGCTAACGGATGCATATTTATGGAGATATTAATATTTAATGTGTCATTAATGATTTTAATTAAAAAGGTTTATAATATAAAGTTATAAAATGACTTTATATTAAAAAGGATTATAATATAAAGTTATAAATTAACTTTATATTCGAATGGGGCCAATGACACATTAAAAGTGAATGATATTAATTAATTATGTGCACATAAACCAAGGTAATGAGAAGGCATTAAATGCAAATTGAAGATTGTAATATTTAAGTGATTTTTAAAAGCCAAAATAGGTCGATTTTCTCAAAGAGGCTATAAAAGCTTTCAAAGAGCAAAAAGAATTCATTATGATATGATTATTCAACTTTGTCTTTTATTGAGAGCTTTGGAGTTTGTGAGAAACAAGGGTTTCTGCAGATTACCAGCCATTGGAGAACGAAAACTCTTCAATGTGCAGCAATCTAAGGTTGTGAGAGATCAGCTGAAGAGTGCTATCAGAGTGGCTTCATTCAGGAGCCATACTTGTGCTTAAATTTGAAGAATTTTATTGAGGGTTTGAGCGTTGAAAGTTTAATCTATTGCAGACCTAAGGTATTCATCATTGGCAGCCATTATCAAACAGATTTCAAGCTTTTATTTGCTGCTACAGTAAACACTATAGTGCACATGAACAGTGTCGTGCTACAGTACGCATGAATAGTAAAAGCTACAGTGCCGCTACAGTATAATCCAGATTTGCAAGGGTTCGATGTAGAATATGTTTATTGCTGATTGCTACAGGGGCGTGAATTGTACCCACGCTATAGTGACATGGTGAATATGAGAATAAATTAAGGGTTTCAAAGAGTTATATATTTGTAGATCAGAAGTTAATGCACTGCTACTACAGTGGCGTGAACAGTGTCGCGCTACAGTGCTAGGTTATCTTTTTTGGAGTTCTTTGGAGTGCTAGGTTGTATGATAAGTCTTCATTGATTTGGTCATTGAGGGGATCGATTTGCATCATCGATCAATAGATAATAAGGTTTGATATTACAGTCAATAATTGTCAGTCATTTTCAGTTTTCTGGGAGCTTCGATTTTTGCTTATGCTGGTCTCATATTGCTTCGATTGTGCTTGAGACCTTGGGCGCTTCACTCAAGGGAATTAGGCATTATTTATTGATGTTGTTGGAAGTGGATTCAAGGCCGAAATTGATTTGTTTCATCAGCTTTCAAACTAAACAGGGACGGCACTTCTTTGGCTGCGACTTGGTTTGTGAAGTGTTCATAGGCTGTATTCTCATCAGCATCAAAGGCACATCTGCTAATCAGGTTCCTCTTTGTCAATTGCATAGTATATAGAATGCTTCATGGTTGTTGTAGGTGTCCACAGAAATCAGATTGGTATTGTTGTATCTTCATTTGTAAGTCAAGAGTATAGTTGCTGCTGTAGGTATTTATATCAGATTTGTTGTTTTTGCTGGGTGCTCATTGTAATGCCAAGAGTCTCAGTTACTGCTGTGTGAGTTCTGGGGGTGTTATCTTACCATGGCTGTGTGTAAATGATGTTCTAGACCGAGTCTTTTAATTGCTGTTCAAATTCTGGGTTAATCTAGATTGTGACAGTCATGCCTACACTAAGAAAATTCACGAAATAATTGTTGTTCCAGTCATTGCTGTTAAGGGTTCAGATTTGCATATTTCCGGTATGAGCTCATAATTTCATGAAAAAGGACAAATCTGTATTAAAGTCACTTGTTCCTTGTAAAGAATATTATGGATTTGTTTTCCAGCCTTCATAGTACTATCAGCATATCTTTCATTTGAGCATTGGCATATGTTATTTGCACTTTCTTTATTCCTTGGCAAAATAACATTGAAAAACTCAAGCAAAACCCAAACACTGAAAACATTGAATATCAAGCAAAGGGTAGAAAATTGTGGTTGATTAGAGTCCACTAGGTGTGGGTTCTTACAATGATGGAGTGTGCTAACTGCTACAATGCTGATCACAGGTCTATTGTCTCACCTGACGATAGATTGTTCGCCAACCTCACGCCTGCAGCTATTAGCAAAGCATTTGGAATCCCATCACACGAGAGGATGATTTATAAGACGAGAGAGCAAATGTATGCTACAACATTTGAGAGATGTGCTGATATGATCAACGCTCGCTGGATGAACAAGCCCAAGCCCTCTCGCATGAAGTTGCCGAAGCAGATAATATCGGATAATTTGAAGCAGGAGTACTGTGACCTGATCATGATGCTCAGTAGGGTTGGAGGTTGTCCTCAAGCATTTATATTTGAGCCGTGGATGTTCTATTATATCAACCTCGTGCTGGAAGGGAAGGAGCATATCAACTGGGCGGTGATGAACAGTGACAATTTGCATGAGCAACTCCGGAGTTTGAGGAGGACAAAGACATTCTACATGGGCTCATACATTGTTTACATGTTGGCTCATATGACGAAGTACAGGGGAATTTCATACAAGGAGCCAATAGGGTGTGGCTCTCATCAGTTTGAAATCCATGAGGCTTGTCCGCAGCTGCACTTGACAAGCACGTCCCATTACAAGCGAGTCAATGATGCCTTCACCATGCATATAACGAGATCACTTCAGCAAAGGACTCATCATAGGATCTCGAGGGAAGCTCAGGAATTAATAGAAAGGTATGGGTGCTGGTTTATTCAATTTCCGAAATTTACTTACTTCAGGCTGCAAGGATTTTCTTCATACCCATATAGATTGCCCAAGTACCCTACAAATAGAATTTTGATGTTAGAGTTATCTAGGAAACTCATTGCCTATGATAAGATTCAAAAGAGAAAGAAGGGAGGACTTGACTTCCCGATTATCATGGGGAATTCAGACGAAGTGTGTCCTTCACTTCAGGCAGCCAGGGAAGTTGAAAACGAGCTTCAATTCTTCCACTTTTCTTATCACACCAGCAGGCAGCATTATGACCCCCACAACAATATTAGATGGATACTGTCAGAGGAGTTCAGGCACAAAGGAAATATTGAGGATTACTGGGCTGGTGCGGTGGATGAAGCTTAAGTCAGGAAAAGGATGTTGTCGAGGCTATCGTTGAGCATGATTAGGGAGTGTGAAATTATTCTAGTACCAGACCAGGTGGATGAGGACATGAATGTTCTTCATCCAGATTATGAGGCAGTGAGAGACACGCCACTTCCACTCCCAGATTGGTCAGAGCCAGAGATTGCTGATTTGGACACACTTTGTATACCAGTCCTAACTTTCACAAGAGCATGGGTTGAAAGACATGTGAGTAGGTTGAAGAGTAGGTCAATTCCTTTGACTTACAATTTGATGGGAGATCATAGGACGCCAACTGCCAGTAGGAAGAAACAGATTATTTGAGGTCCAGAACGTCGAAGGAAAGAGCCAGTTCAGCCGGAGCCTCCAAGAATTGTGGTAGTCACCTATGCCATTGGAGACACGTTCTCCAAGCATATAGGAGGTTTCGCTATTTGCTGATCAGAGAAATGCATTGAATTAGGAGCAAGAATTACATGAGGAAAATCAACCACCACGAAGAGAATCAGTTGGCCAGAGTGTCAATGCACCCACTAGAGATGATTAGCAGGAGGAAGATGAGGAAACTGCTACTGATACACACTTCCAGCGTGAGCTTGAGGCGGCTCTAGAGGATGATGTAGTTTCGGGAGATACTCAGCCCATAGAGGCCAGTGAGCCTCGGCCAGAATGAAGTTAGAGAAGAAGTCCGTGAGGAAGAAGCAAGAGATGAGCAGCCATTTGTTATACAGCAGGTAGTACCTGATTGGCTCAGGGATAGAATGAGAAGGAGCCCTAGTGAAGAGGCTGATCTAGCAGTAGAGATGGAGGAATTTTTGAGTAGGATCAGTGCGTCTCCAACTAAGAAGAGAGCTAGGAAATTTTCGAAGATTTCAACAGATGAGGATGGCTCTCGCACCCTTCACGTGGCTGTGCCAAGAGTTGATTGTAACTGAGATGAGGTTGTACCAGAAAATTATATGATCACTACCATGGAGTTAGGTCGCTCCACAGGTGCACAGATTATTGAGGAGTGTGATAACTCCTATCAAGCGCTTAAGGACAAATTACTCAAGAATAAAGGCAAGTACAAGAAATTGAAGAAGGAGCATAAGACTTTGATTGGCTACATGCAGCATTTGTCTCGTCCTTGTGGGTAGGAGATTCCAACACTTGAGCTTCCAACCGAGTTGTCTAGAGAATCAATCAGTGGCTTGGAGGATTTGAGAAAAATGGCACAGAAGGCAGATAAATGGGCTGCAGGTGTTCGTGTCAAGACAAAAAAGTTTATGGAAGATCTTGCTCATGCTTATCAACAAGCTTTCGGCATTATGGCACGGATGGAGGTAGTTGATCAGGCCTGGGGTGATGCTCATGTCTATCAGAGCAAGGTTATTCAGCGTCTGGAGGCCTTAATGCATATTGCCTTGCAAATGTTGATTGATGGAGGAATGATTTAGGAGGGTGATAGGTACGATTTTACTGGTTGCTACTCTTCAGTGGTCACGGGCCGTGGTTTCTTTGATGCAGCACAGGCAGATTCAGTTAGAGTCAGGAAGGCTATGACGAACATTATTGATGGAGTCCTGAACACCTTGGAGGCAATCTTTGCTAGGAGGCTGAATTTTGATGAGGTGACTATTGATGGCTTGAGAAGTGGGCTGCCACCTTTCTTTTCGAAGGTGAGGAATTTTGTTCAAAACGACTTTGAGAACACCTCCACTTTCTCCAGTATTATTCAGAATGCACAGGATGCTCTAGTTGCCTAGAGAAAGTCTTGTACACGGCATGGGCAGATAGTTACGGTGTTGGAGTTTCAGTTTGATCACATCCTGCCTATCTCAGTTCAGGAGGCTGAAGCTGTGCTTGCCAGATTCATCAATCTTGCAGCCAAAGAGAAGGAGAACGAAAACGCACTTCTGGATGATGACCTTTTGGAAGACTGATTGTGGGCATTAATTGCTTTTGCTATTTTGGGAGTGAGTGGGAATCTTTTGATTCATTTATTGTACCACTCCCCATTTTGGCAGTTTTTAGGGTTAGGGCTGATGTGGCTTAATCTGAGCCGTCCATTGGACTGGGCTATCTATAAAAGGGGCATCCCCCCTCATTTGTACTCCAGTAGAGATTAGATCATTAGATAGACATTAGACTAGAGACTAGAGCAGAGAGACTGGTAGTGTAGTTGTGTAGCTTAGCATAGCATAGTTTGGAGAAGGAAAGTTTTCCTTTGAAAACTTTGTAAGAGATTGTTGTGAAAACTATCATAATAAAAAGAAGCTTTCATTGATGGTGAATTCGTCTTTGTTATGAGCAGCTAGCGAGATTTCTTCATCCCTTCGACTTCAAGTAGCAACGTAGATTAGAGTAAATTTTATTTTTATGCAAGTAGATGTTAGCTGTGGATTTGTGGTGTTAATCAAGCCAACTTCGTTTTAATTCATACCACTAGCAGCTTGCTGACGGCAAGTTTGCTTTGTGTGGTCGACTGGAAAACATTACAAGCTTAACTTCGATTGTGATTCACGTGTTTGTATGCGTTGTCTTGATGGTATGTGCATGTTGAGTCGTAATCTGAATACCTTTCGCTACTCCTTTCACGATTGCACCGATTTTGTGTAGGTTGTCCAACGCGAGGCAAAGTAGAGTCTGGTTGAAGTCTGTTGAGATTGATCCCATGTCCTCCTTAGTATAGAACTTAGATCTTCTAAACCCTGCATTCTTTTAATTTTAGTACATTTCTGGTTAGTCTTAGGAAAAACGTACCTTATTGTTGAATCATTCGCAACGGATAAAAATCCCCTTCCAATTGTTAACCTGCTGTCAGCTGCAAATGTTTTGAACAATTGTGTAAGTCCCCTTGTGTAAACATGTAATGTCCCCAAAATTATGGTTAAGAGACTTAAATTAATTTAATTGATTAAGTTGTCCCAAAAATTAAATTAAGTTCCAAAGGATGACTTTAATCAATTAATTTAATTAAATCAAGTGAAATGTTATAAAGTCACTTATTTGGTGTTATAAAAATGACTAAAGGCATTATTTCAAAAAGGGACTATATAGAAAGTCATTTTATTATGATACGAGAAATCATAAAGTGACTGGAAATATTGAAAAAGAGCAAAAGACATTATTTTATAAAATGTCACTTTATTATTGAATGGACACATACAAAAGAAAAAAAACACTCATTTTGGTCGGACTTTTGAATGCATCGAGTTTTCTTCACGGGAGGACCAAAGTCTCTGGTTTAGGGTTTTGAGACCCTCATTCTTCAGTTACGGGTGTGAGAGATCACCCCTAGCTGAAAGGGAGCTTCTGAAAGGGAACATTGCAGATTTATGATGAGTCGTCTCCAACCTAGGCATCATTTTATCTGGTATTTTGGAGATGCGAGTTGTTAAGGCTTTGGTAATACACCTTCAGTTTGGAGGGGACGTTTTAAGTAGGTTGGGGCTTGCGATTCAGCATAAAAGCCAGCCTAATAAACTTGTTTGGGGTCGTGATATTGAAATCTGGGCGAGTAGCAGAGAAAGTCGTGTTTGCAAGGAAGAAAACGCCTCTTTTTAACTGTATCCAATTCGTGATTGTTGCTGGAGGTATCTTGCATAGTTGTTGGGAGTATTTAGAGCAGGGCGCATCACCATTCAGGGGAAATGATTAGTAGTGAAACTGTTTCAGCCACCGTCTTAGCATTCTGGACTGTTCTGAGGACGTTTCCACCATATCTCAGCTGTGGACGACTTCCTTCTAGGTCTGATGCATGATTTATCTTGTCTTTTGTATCTGAGCGGGTTAAGAAATATTTATTTGTGAAAGTTTGGCTAGTGCTAAATTCCATGAGCTGTGTATGAGTCGTTATCTAGTGAAGCCCAGGAAATAATA
Organism: Sequoia sempervirens; assembly: GCA_007258455.2. Taxonomy (NCBI): domain Eukaryota; kingdom Viridiplantae; phylum Streptophyta; class Pinopsida; order Cupressales; family Cupressaceae; genus Sequoia; species Sequoia sempervirens. The sequence continues at coordinate 24,968 of VDFB02061156.1, read as the reverse complement.
TTTGTTAGGTTGTAACAGCTGGGTATAGAAATAACCGATCACTCTCAGTGTTGTTCTGATTTTGCAATCTTATATAAGATTTAAGGGCTGTAGTTGCATTTTCATACATTTAAAGGAACTTTGATGTCAAGTAAACTGGGACTGCTGTAAGGAATTGTCTGATATTGTAAGTCCAGAAATTTGCATTGTATTATTGTTACAATCCTAAACAATACTGCTGTCAAAGTCTCATAGACTTCACATTCAAACTGGGCATTCTCTATTCAAATAGTTGCATTCTCAGTTCCACTTGAGACTATGTAAGTGTGCTAAGTTTGAGCTCTAAATCTAAGTGTGCTCACAGCAACCCAGATAGAATGAAATTCTGAAAATGTGCCTAAATACTAACTGTTATGACTGAGGTACATGAAAATATGCTATTAATGAACAGCTGTTTAGTCTTGGGTTATTTCCTTGTTTTCCAAATACATTGTTCATAATGAAATGTGTAAGCTGCAAGATCAGTCAGTTAGTTTCAGAATTGCAAATTACTACTGTGAATGTTGAACCATTGTACATTTTCTATTGCATTACCAAGTAAACTAAGCCTGCAAAAATCATACACATTGTAAAACTTTACACCTACCGGAAGGGAACTTACAGTGGTATCAGAGCTCTGAGCATCCCGCCAGCCTGTTTGGGTATTGGATTCAATTTCAGTTGCAGCAGAGTGATAGATATTTCAGTGAGTGAGATGGAGTCCTTCAAGAGTGCATGGCAAAATTGTTGCAAAGCTTTGAAAATTATAACAAGACTCTAACTAAATTGTTGGAACATCCTGAGTTGCCTGAGCTGTTAGAATGTAACTTATCAAATGACAGGAAAAGTGAAGAATCCTTATTAACAAAAAAAGAGGAGTCTGATCAAATCATTGAGCAGGTGGATGAAGAGAATTTCATGACAAATCATTCAGACGGAGATAGTGTCTTGACTCGTAAGGATTATGTGACTGAGCTTCAGGCTGATTCTTGGGTCAAACATGTAGCTATTAAGGATGAAATGGAGCATGAAGGAAAGGACATAACAACAGCGTTGGAACCACTCTCAGATTTATCCAATGATGCTACTAAGATTATTGACTTCCATAATATTTCTTGTGATGAGTTTACTAATGTTCTTTTAGGGGAAAGGTTTGGTGACTTCAAATCAGCTATTGGTGATGGATTCTTTGATGATTTGGACCCACAGTTTACTACTAAAAATGTTAATGGAGAGGCACAAGTGCTTTGGGGCAGCTTTGGAGTCATTGATGACAGTCTGGCACTTAGTGAAAATTGTCAGGTATGGGATCCGGGAGAAGATTCGGAATCTGAGTTGGAGTATGGTTTTCAGCGCGCTAGTGATCTGAGTTCAGTTTATGAGGTGATGGGTTACCCTCTTGGGAGACCACCAGATATGAAAAATGCAAATGAGGAGCCAAATGAGAGTTCTTTCTTTGTTGGTGCTTACATTGAGCTGCATCATTCTTGTCTAAAGCTTGGTCTTGATTTTTGGAGTTGGCCAACAAGTGGGACGTTTTATGCCATATCAGAGTTGATGAGTAGTCTTGTCTACCTATTCTATGTTGTTGGTAATTTAGCTTCTTCATGGAATGAATTGATTCACAGGGATTTCTACACTTCTGATTTTGAAAGGTTTCCAAACAATGTTCTTGAGCTTGCTGGAATTTTAAGAACTACAAGGGAAGGAGAGTTCAAGCTTGTAACTTATGTAGCTATGGAGGAAGAAGGACCTTTACATGACATCCACATGACTTACAAACCATCCCTTGGATGGAGGAATGTTTTATCTTATACTAATCTTTCTTTGGGGATGATCTTGAAGACAACAATTGCTCTTTGCACCTTAGTTGTTGATGCTTTCATGGATGGGTTACAAGAGTTTAACAAAAGGGTCACAAACTTCCTTGATGAGCATAATGTTATGGATGGCACTTGCAGTTGTGATGTGTATCTTTCTAAGCATGTTGATCATTCTTGGTTGGGTATTCATGATGGGGATCCTCAACAAGGATTGCTGGAGCTTATGGGAAAAGGTAGGTATGATCTTTGGAGGTATAAGGATGGAAAATTCAGAGTTAATAGAGATGTTCTTTTCCTTACCAGCCATCTTGTGATTCCAATTACTCATCTTCAAATGGATTGGAAAGAGATTTTTAGTAAGGGATGGAGCAATGATCAATTGGACATTCTTGGGTGTACTCCTTTGCAAAGAATGGATCAGATTTTCAGTTTTGGGCTTGTTGATTGGTTGCAAGTCAGTCACCTTACATCATGGTTTGCTCTCATTCAGGGGAGTTGGAAAATTATTCCTTGTGAAGAAGGTGAAAGTTTTCAGTTGGAGATTGTCTAGAAGTGTTTCCTAGTCACTTCTGAGTTGATTTGGTGTAGCACTATGCTTTGCACGCATGCTTATACTTGGAAAATTCATAAGTACTGCTGTGGTCCCTTGTGTAGAGTAATTATATCAGATTATACCTTACTAAATTCAGTCTTGAATAACAGTGACTTTTGCTTATTTCATACCCTCCAAACTCAGAGGGTTCACCTTATGGAGGTTCATGATGTAAACCTTGACAGTTTACTCTCGGTGTTGGTTTAGGACAGTGAACTTCTGCATGCTTCGGTTCAGGATGTTGTACAAGTTTGGGACCCACATCAAGGATTTGGATCCTTGAAGTTTGAGGACCAATCTCCACACATAGGTACAAATTGCAGCCATGGAATAGCAAATATAACAGGTGTTGAAGGCAGCTTTCAGCATGCTACACTTCTAGGATCAACAAGTAATGATGAGCATTCGGAATTGGAAGAAGGTATGCATGAATTTTATGAAGACATCACTAAAAATGATGAAGAATATGCAAATTTTAGGAGTGTTAACAGCAGTCTATTGTCTATGCATGAATTTGATAATCACAAGGAGATAGATAAGTCTCAAGTGGGTAATTTGGTTAAGGAGCTTGTTCATGTTGACACTCATGATATCATAGAAAAGAATGTGATAGTGTGGATGGATCCAAGGTACACAAAAAGATCAACATTTCAGAAAGGATTTGATAATTCTTGCTTTATGAAGATACTATCTTGGGTCACTTTGAATGACACCTCCTTGAGAGGACTAACAATTGAAATCTTGAGAATTCTTAATCCTAAACATGCTGCTCGTCATTCCTTGGTAGTTGATGTTCATGAATATCATATTCCTAGATTGCTAAGTTGGTATAACTTCATCAACTTGCAGCAAGTGAGAGGCGTTTCAGATTTGGTGCCAGGGGTCTTATCTTACTCTTGGATGAATGGTGGCTGTCCTATACTATTGTATATTGATTTATCAAAATTGGTGTTGAAGGATACAACTGATTGCATGGGTTTGTGTGCTTTGGATCGTCACTCTAACACTTGGAGGTTGAGTGTTGATAGGGAATCACCCAATTATGACAGCCATGGCAATCCTGAGAGGGTTATAGACCTGATTCTTAGATTTAACAAAACTATCATTAGTTTTTGCATCAGTCAAGAGGACATGTCTATGAGTATGATTGATGGTAATCATAGGACTTGGGATCCAGGGACAATTACTAGGGGTGAGAGGTAGATTCAAAATTGGTATGGTGAACAAATTTTCAGAGTACACCGCTGTCCGCTTTCCAATCAGCTTGTAGGAGACAATGAGTGATAACATGCAGATGGGTTGGTCAGTACCTTCAGTCCAGCAGTGGGGCAATTCTCAGTGGGTGTTAATTGGTAGAGGTAATGTGGGTATTGGAGGAGTTCCTTTGGTCATTCCTACATTCACATTTTCTATTTTTTCAGGGGTAATGATTTGTGATAGCTGCTGCCCTAGCTTTCTCTCGTGGGCGATGACAACATCAGTTTATGGGCAGAGTGACTTTGTGGACCTACAAGCTTCTTGGCAACAGGTTGTGGGAGGATTCCCAGAGCTTGAGCAATTATTTATAGTTCCCACTAGGGTGAGTGATGGATACTGCAGTCAGATCAAGCAGTTGATAGATATATCCGCAAACACTATGGTGGTGATTGCAGTCAGTTGGCTGAGTTGGAGTGCTGAATATCAGCATATTGACGCTTGGGGTTTAGGTATCGATGAGAGATTATCAGTTTATGATCGGGGTAGCATTGTCAGGATGGATCCCAGGGTTGACACTATTGTTATCGGCCTCCAATTAGAGACTAATTCATATCATCTCTGGGGCATTGTGAGGAGATTTGCCGAGGGTTACTCTTTGGAGTTAAGCAAAGTATGTTTCTTGTTGCCCAGGATTGAGTTAGACAATGGGATTTCATATATGGACCTCACTGACGTGCCTCGACAAAAAAATTTCCAGGATAGAGGCTACAACCCTCATAGATATTTAAGTATGGGTATTGGTGATGTTCAATTTTTTGAGTCGCAAGAGTTGAGAGCACAGCTGGAGAGTGACATGTCTATAGTTTTTATCAGAGTTGTGCAGCGTTAGCATGGTGGACGTTTGCAAAGATTGACTTGGGACCCCGGTATTACACTTGGGTGCAGTTGGTTTCAGTTGGTTGCTATCATGGGTACCTTGGCATTGCTTGAGGACAAGCAATCTTTGAGAAGGGCGGACTATAATGTCCCCAAAATTATGGTTAAGTGACTTAAATTAATTTAATTGATTAAGTTGTCCCAAAAATTAAATTAAGTTCTAAAGGATGACTTTAATCGATTAATTTAATTAAATCAAGTGAAATGTTATAAAGTCACTTATTTGGTGTTATAAAAATGACTAAAGGCATTATTTCAAAAAGGGACTATAGAGAAAATCATTTTATTATGATATGAGAAATCATAAAGTGACTATGGAAATATTGAAAAAGAGCAAAAGACATTATTTTATAAAATGTCACTTTATTATTGAATGTACACATACAAAAGAAAAAAAACACTCATTTTGGTCGAACTTTTGAATGCATCGAGTTTTCTTCACGAGAGGAGCAGAGTCTCTGGTTTAGGGTTTTGAGACCCTCATTCTTCAGTTTCAGGTGTGAGAGATCACCCCTAGCTAAAAGGGAGCTTCTAAAAGGGAACATTGCAGATTTATGATGAGTCGTCTCCAACCTAGGCATCATTTTATCTGGTATTTTGGAGATGCGAGTTGTTAAGGCTTTGGTAATACACCTTCAGTTTGGAGGGGACATTTTAAGCAGGTTGGGGCTCGCGATTCAGCATAAAAGCCAGCCTAATAAACTTGTTTGGGGTCGTGATATTGAAATCTGGGCGAGTAGCAGAGAAAGTCGTGTTTGCAAGGAAGAAAATGCCTCTTTTTCACTGTATCCAATTCGTGATTGTTGCTGGAGGTATTTTGCATAGTCGTTGGGAGTATTTAGAGCAGGGCGCATCACCATTCAGGGGAAATGATTAGTAGTGAAACCGTTTCAGCCACCGTCTTAGCATTCTGGACTGTTCTGAGAACATTTCCACCATATCTCAGTTGTGGACGACTTCCTTCCAAGTTTGATGCATGATTTATCTTGTCTTTTGTATCTGAGTGGGTTAAGAAATATTTATTTGTGAAAGTTTGGCTAGTGCTAAATTCCATGAGCTGTGTATGAGTCGTTATCTAGTGAAGCCCAGGAAATAATATTTGTTAGGTTGTAACAGCTGGGTATAGAAATAACCGATCACTCTCAGTGTTGTTCTGATTTTGCAATCTTATATAAGATTTCAGGGTTGTAGTTGCATTTTCATACATTTAAAGGAACTTTGATGTCAAGTAAACTGGGACTGCTGTAAGGAATTGTCTGATATTGTAAGTCCAGAAATTTGCATTGTATTATTGTTACAATCCTAAACAATACTGCTGTCAAAGTCTCATAGACTTCACATTCAAACTGGGCATTCTCTATTCAAATAGTTGCATTCTCAGTTCCACTTAAGACTATGTAAGTGTGCTAAGTTTGAGCTCTAAATCTAAGTGTGCTCACAGCAACCCAAATAGAATGAAATTCTGAAAATGTGCCTAAATACTAACTGTTATGACTGAGGTACATGAAAATATGCTATTAATGAACAGCTGTTTAGTCTTGGGTTATTTCCTTGTTTTCCAAATACATTGTTCATAATGAAATGTGTAAGCTGCAAGATCAGTCAGTTAGCTTCAGAATTGCAAATTACTACTGTGAATGTTGAACCATTGTACATTTTCTATTGCATTACCGAGTAAACTAAGCCTGCAAAAATCATACACATTGTAAAAACTTTACACCTACCGGAAGGGAACTTACAAAACAACAAATTACAACGAACCTACTGAGGGTGTTCCGTAGCATTATCAGAACCTTGGAGTTGAACATAGGAACTTTCTGGCAATCTTAGCGTATGGAATTCTTTGATCAAGAGAGAATGGAGTAGCCTTCGGATACTTTGTTCTGCTGATTGGTGCGGTCACAAAAATCACATCAACAGGTCCAAAGAAAAATAGGGCCTAAATGGGACAAAAAGAGGGATAAGTCTAAAGGACGTTCTAAAACCTCGGGAAGAGCAAAGTAAACTGTTGGAATTGTGGTAAGAGAGGGCATGTGAAGAATGCAAAAACAAGAAAAAGAGTTCGGATACCTCCACAGAAAAGTCCTCAAAAGATGGTGATTCTGATGCTTTGTTTCTTTCAGCTAACACTATTAGTGATGATGCTTGGCTTTTTAGTTCAGGTTGCTCCTACCATATGACTCCTCACAAAGAGTGGTTTACTTCATATTCAGCTTATGATGGGGGAGAAGTTTTCCTTGGTGATAACAACATGAAGATTGTTGGTAAGGGAAAGGTAATGTTGTGTTCCAGTGATCGAAGGGTTAAAACCCTTAATTATGTTTTACATATTCCAGGACTTGCAAGAAATTTACTTTCAGTATCCAAGTTGAATGATTTTGGAATGCATGTGACATTTGATAAGTCTAGTTGTATGTTGGTAAGAGGGAGTTTGATGATTGCTAAAGGATCTCGGATAGGGACTTTGTTTAGGCTTAATTCCTCCACTTTTTGTAACTCTTCCAATGTATCTGGCACTGAAAACGCATGTATGTTGTGGCACCATAGATTGGGTCACATAAGTGAAAAGGGTCTTAAGACTATTTTGAATAAAATGTTGGTTGACGGTATTTTTGATTAGTTTGTTGCAAAAATGATTTTTGTGAGCATTGTGTGTTTGGTAAATAGAAGAGATCATCATTTCCTAGTGGAACTACTAAAGCTAAGAGAATATTAGAGATCATGCATTCAGATGTGTTTGGACCAGTGGATGTTGACTCTTTTGGAAAATCTCGTTATTATGTTACTTTCATTGATGATGTGTCAAGATACACCTGGATTTATTTTATGCATGCAAAATCTGAGGTTTTCACTAAGTTTAAGGAATTTAAAGCCTTAGATGAGAAGGAAATGGATTATAAGATAAGGGTGTTGAGATCTGACAATGGGGGTGAATATTGTTCTAGGGAATTTGATGAGTCTTGTAAGCATGTAGGTATTGTTCGACAAAAGACTACTCCATATACACCCCAACAAAATGGGGTAGCACAAATAATGAACCGAACCTTGAGGGAAAGAGCTAAGAACATGTTGAGTGGTGCTAAGCTTGATAGATGCTTTTGGGTAGAAGTTGTAAGTATTGCATGCTATTTGGTTAATAGATCTCCTTGTTCAGCTCTTGTTGATAAAACTCTTCATGAAGTGTGGATAGGTAGAAAGCCTTCTATTTCACATTTAAGGGTCTTTGGTTGTGAGGCTTTTGCTCATGTGCCTCAAGAGAAGAGTTCTAAATTGGATCCAAAAGCACAAGAATGCATTTTTGTTGGTTATGGTGAGAATGTAAAAGGTTATAAGATTTGGAATCTACTAACCCATAAAATGGTTTTATCTAGAGATGTGATTTTCAAGGAGTTTAGAGTTTACTCAGGTGAAGAACAACCAAAGGAGAAAGATAAGACAAAAACAATGCACTTCGAGACAAAGGTTGAGAAGCAGGAAGATGCACATATGGAAGAACAATTAGATGGATCTGAGGATGGAGAAGAAGAAGAGGGTTCAAAGAGTTTAGATGATGTGCAGGATGAGCGTGTAGAAGAAGAGCAGCAAGAACCCCTTACTCCTACCTTAAGAAGATCCACAAGACAACAAAATCCAGTTGACAGGTATAGCCCATCTAATTATCGTTGTGTATTTGGTTTGTTGAGTACTGACAATGAACTTATATCCTATAGGGAGGCTCTTTCTTCAGAAGAAAGTGAGTCTTGGATGCATGCCATGTAGGAGGAGATGATGGCTTTTGATAGTTGTGATACCTGGGATCTTGTGAGTTTTCCCAAAATAAGGAAGCCCATTGGTTGCAAGTGGGTATTTAAAAAGAAATTTGGTTCTGATGGTTTGTTAGAGCGCCACATGGCCAGATTGGTGGCCAAGGGCTACTCCCAGAGAGGGAGTTGATTTTGGTGAAATTTTCTCTCTTGTTGCTAAGTTCTATTAGATTACTATTATCTATTTCTGTTGCTTATGATTTTGAAATAGAGCAAATGGATGTTAAAACTACTTTCTTGCATGGGGATCTTGAGGAAGAAATCTATATGCGACAACCTGACAGTTTTGTTTTGAAAGGAAAAGAACACTTGGTTTGTAGGTTAAAAAGATCTTTATATAGTTTGAAACAGTCACTCAGGATGTGGTACCAGAAGTTTGATGCCTTTGCATTGAAGTTGGGTTTTGTTAGGAGTGAGGAGGATCATTGTGTTTACATTAAGGTTTACTAATCATTGTGTTTACATTAAGGTCATGTTTATGGGTAACAAGAAGGTGATGATTAGGGAGCTTAAGACTTAGATTTCTGGCACATTTGATATGAAGGATTTGGGGGCTGCAAAATATATCTTTAGGATGAAGATCAGTAGGGATCGGGTTCACAGAAAGCTTTGGTTAAGTTAAAGTGAGTATGTTGATACTATTTTGCAGATGTTTAGTATGCATGACTGTAAACCAGTTAATATTCCATTTCCAGTTGGTACTAAGTTGAGTTTAGACATGTGTCCTAATTCTGATGATGATTTTGAAGAGATGTCTAACGTTCCTTATGCTAGTGTCGTTGGTAGTTTGATGTATGCAATGGTTTCCACTAGACCTAAGTACCAGGTTCTTCACTTTAGCCCCCCGTACCGGCCAAAATACGTATGGGTTCGGGTTCGGGTTCGGTCCTTCTAGGGGTTCGCCATTTGCTACCCAAGTTCTCTGTGGGTCCTTCTGTGAAGGACCCGCAAAGAACCTAGGTAGCAAACGGTGAACCCTGGCTGAACTCGTGGAGAACCCAAAAGGACCCGGACGGACCCACATCATCTAGCCCAGAAAAAGGAAAAAACTCAATTTAAAAACATAATATAAAACCCTAAAAAGTGCCCAAATTGCCTTATATTGTCTTGGTCGACCAAATGAGGCTCATTTTGCACCTAGTGGGAGTGGCAATCCATTTGATAGTGGTTCAAATGAAATTGAAACAATTGAGGACCACGACCTTGATGCTTTTGATGAAGACAAATTTGAAGAATACTGAATTAAATATTGTCTTGATTGTAATTTGAATTTTCAATGTGTAATGACATTTTAAGAATTGAGTATTTACTATTTACATTTTTGCAAAATATGAATATGATTATATGAGGTATTAGTATTACCGTATGTCGTATTTCATTGTTTCAATATTCTATGGCATTATGGCATTATGATTATATGATTAGTATTTTTAGCATGCTTTTTAGTATTACCCTAGGAAAAAAAATTGTCGTACCGGCCTACCTGAACCCGAACCCATACCCGAACCAGCAACTTAGCACTAGACCAAGAATAGCCCAAGCGGTGGGAGTTTTGAGCAAGTTTATGTCTAACCCTAGTAGAGGGCATTGGACTTTTGTTAAGAGGGTGTTTAGATATTTGTGTGTTACTTCAGATTATTGTTTGGTTTATCATGGTACTAATGATGTGGGTAAGTCATTGGACATACAGGGTTGTGTTGATGCAGAATAGGCAGGTGACTTGGATAGTTGAGGGTCTCCTAGTGGCTATGTTTTTACTTTGTTTGGAGATGCAGTGAGTTGGATAAGTAAGAGGCAGTCTGCAGTTGCATTGTCCACCACAGAATTAAAGTATATGGCTGCTACGCATGCCTCTAAGGAGGCAGTTTGGTTACAGAGACTTTGTTAAGGTATTGGTTTTTATCGTAGGATTGTGAGGATTGGATGTGACAGTCATAGTGCCATATGTTTAGCCAAAAATCCTATGTATCATGCTCGTACTAAGCATGTTGATGTTCAATATCACTTTGTGCGGGAAATGGTTGAGAATGGTAAGGTCTTTATTGAGAAGGTTGACACTATGGTAATTTGCAAATTCTCTCATGAAGCCAGTAACCACAAATAAGTTCTCTTGGTGCGGGAAGGCCATGGGCCTTGATCATTGTACTTGATTATATTTTATTTGCATCTCATGGATGTAATTGCAATGTATAATGTGAGATATCCCTTGAAATTTGATGTGAATTTTACCTCAAGGAATATTGTCAAACACTTCAAATGCAAACTTTAAGCTTGCTGGTCTGAGTTATCAATCTGATATAAAAACTTGAAGATGATATGAAATGCAATTCAAAAGGTTTACAATCATTGCTAAAATGTCTAAACAATGAGTTGGATGCAAATGCGACTTCTTTTTGACCTTTCGAATTCAAATATGTGAATTTCATGAACAAAATGATCACCTACAGCCAAGTGGCATTTCTTCATACAATTGGCATGCATACAAGAATGTTGATAATGAGTGCTTCTAATATGACATTTCAACAAACACTTGTCGTGCAACATATATCTTCTTTATGTGTATACAAGCCCAAGTACAAGATATCATGAAGACGCCAAGACTCTTAGCTTACAACCAAATCAATGTTTACAATCAGATCTGAAGCAAAGTATGTCTAAGATCAGCTACCATGAATGCATCTAAAAGACTATACTTGCATACAAAACAAGAGGAACCTGGTCTTTGAAAGCCACCTATGCTCAACCCAATGATGAGGTGAATTCAGCTCCAAAAGCCAAGCGATTAGGCCAAGGATGAACACGCCCAGCACTTGGGACTGTACGGCCTGCAATGTAGGGTGCTGTACGGCCTGTGAGTGTTGTAGTAAGGCCCAATCAATGATTATTTCTGAGATTCTTGAACAGCAATTGATGACTATCAAATTTATAATTGAAACCCCTAAAGTGTATGCTCCAAACTGCTCACAAATGCTTGAAATATAATAAGTAATGGCTGCAAAATGAAGCTATAGGTCTGCAACTCATTTATCTTCAATATTAATTCCACGTGATGCTCAAAATATGATTTTTACTGTTCACGTTGGTACTGTAGCGACTACTGTAGCGCGGGTATTGTAGCGACTACTGTAGCGCAGCACTGTAGCAAATCACTGTACGCGGCACAGTAGCATGGGTACTGTAGCGTTACTGTAGCAGCCAGCAAATAAAAATATTCCACAATGAATCTTCAATGCCTTATAATCTGCAAATGGATATGCATCAAACCCTTGTATTCTTTGTATTTCTTCTCCAATCTAGCACAAATAGAAAGGCTGAGATACCTTCCTCCAATAATGCAACCCTTCAAGAGATATTTCACTCCCTCAGTTATGGCATCAATAGGAAGTTTCTGTTTCCAATGATGAAGGAAGAAAACTGTGAAAGCCCTAAGCTCCACAATAAAAATCAATCAAAATATTATTCATCAACTGGATGCTGAGAATGAGCTCTTGCCTTTCCTTTTATTCTTTCCTTAAGAGAGCTCAAACACCTTCTTGGCCAATGTGGGATAAAAGATTTATTCCCACATTAAATTATTCACTTAACGCACTTTATTATATTAAAGTGACTTTATTATATTAAAGTGACTTTAGAACTTTATAATAATATTAAAATATTAAATAAATCACTTAAGTCACTTAAACTTTAATAACTCTTGATGTACTTGTCTGATTGCTAAGCCGTCTGAGCCAGGGGTCGACTCTCCCTATTCTCCATGTGATTGGATGCCTGTCTAAAAATAGAAACCCTGAATAGTGACTTACTATAAATAGTAAGTGTGTGGAACTAAGTCTAGAAATAGCTGCAAAGGCCCAATCAAGGTCGACACTGCCAATAAGCTCTGCTCAGGTGTCTTTCTATTAATAGGAACCTTGACTCTCCCAAAATAGTAACTTACTATAAATAGTAAGTGTGCCAATCTGAGTCAAAAAACCTGTGCAAAGGCCAAAACCTGAATCTAGCTGAAGAGTAATGTCTCTAATCACCAAGTAACTGCCACACGAGGCCCTCTATCAATAATTGTTAGCCTACGAGGGTCAAATGATAGGCTAATTCTTACGAACTCTGATGCTCGCAAAATGGGGACATTACAGTCCGCCCTCCTTGAAATTGCTTGTCCCCAAGCAATCTCCACTGCAAAGAAACTCCAATCCTCGGGAGGCCCAAAAGAAGAATTGTGAAATGTCCCACACATCCCTAACCGACTCCTGTAGCACCAACATAAACATAGTTGCGCAAAATATCCCTGGATCCCAAACCCGGAATGGAAGTCTGCCAAGCCTAATACCCTCTAACTTCCTCTGTGCTACTCTGATCTCAACTTCACCATGCCAGAAGTGGTGAAGCAAACCAATGGGACCCATCCAATACACTATGCCAAACCTGTCACCTCCTAGATCCCAAAACAACTGAACCCCACATCCATTCGCCATATAGAGATAAAAATATCTGGAAGCGTCTATAACACAATATCTCTCTACAACTCTCGGTAAACTCCCATGGATGTGATAACTAACCAAACCATCATGCCCACTGACACCATAGTCATCCTGTAACCATGTACCCATAAGAAAACTTTGTGACATAGAAGTAGCAAACCCTGTTGGATACATATCAGCATGATGTATAACTAACAGCTGTCCCTGCAAGTAATCCCCCATAAACCGTTGAGTCGGGTGCTCGCAACTACTAATCCCATCTTCTAAAGATGATGAATACCCATCCCACAAAGGATGGTATCTCGGAGCCAATCCACACGGATGCATCATCAAGTCCTCTGTGTGTGGATCAAAAGAAAAATGATGAGCACTCCTCACTGTGTAGTCGCGGTAAAATGCTCCAACCTCTGTCAATGGCTCATTACTAACAACACTTGAATCGAGCAACTGATCCCTTTGATTCTGAAAAACAACAAGCTGGCATCCAAAATCAGCTGCATGGGATGAAGTGACAGATTTGCTTCCAGGAGATGGAAACAAATCAACATGGGAGCCATATTCCCAACTAGATGACACTCTGCAAATGCTCTGTGAGGACGGAGTAGCGTCGTGTACTACCACACAACTCTCAAGAGAATCCACCATTGTGACACAAGAGCTACCAGTAAACTGTCTTGCATCAACTGTCACAGTACTGCCCTCAGGAGAACTTGATGCAACTAGTGGTTCTCTACTGCTCTCAACCAAGGTACTCATCCCAGCTGAAACTTTCGTACCTATATCTGTGATAGATGTAACCACATCCTCACTATAACCCGTGGATATAAAATCCTCATCAACTGCCTCTGTATGTAACTGTACTATATCTGCAGTTGGTGGAGACTGTGCCAAACTCAACTCCTCGGTAAGCTTCTCAATCTATAATTGTGACTCTTGAAGAGCCAACTGGGCACTCTGCAATGAGTCCATAGTCACCTCAAGCTCATGAGTGAGCTCATCAACCTTCTCCTCCTTTCCCTGCAATGCATCATAACAAATGCAATCCCACTCGAGAAGGAAATCTCTGTCTGCAAGTAGTTGTAGGTAATTTTGTTTCATCATTCCAATCGCTTCTCGAAGTGCATGTATCTCTGCAAGGGAAAAAACACTATCACCGTGCTCATCTGTCAAAGGAGTACTCCAACCATACGTGGCCACCATCTGACGAGCAACATCAAAATGCTCAACGGTTGTGGCAACCATCCTGTCATTAACCTTCAATTGGCTTGCTAAATGATGATACCCTTGTGACGAAACATTTCCACACAAATCTTCCAATTTGTCATCCGCACTGTAATATGAGGCTGAATCAACGTCACTCACCACATGATAAGCAGCATCGTGTATGCTATCATCTATGCACACCTCAACATCTAGGGTACTGCTGCTATGCACCTCATAGGATGGCTCAACTGGCGAGGTAGAAGCTGCTGATGTAACAATATCTTCACACACTTCCACTTCCAAGGTGACTGTGTCCATCCACATCATGATCTTGGGAGTCATTGTCATCAAATGAATTTTCTGATTCGTTTTCTAAGGTCTGATTTTTGTTCTGCTGGTCACCAACTGATAAAAACTCATTGTAGAGGTTTTTAGATACCTCACTTGTAGAGACCTCTTGTTCTTCCTTACTTTCATTTTGTGATGTAGACTTCTTAGAAATGGAAGTCATAATTCTATCTATGGTTGCAGGGTGTGAAAGCCATTCAACCTTCTTTTCCTGACTTTGTATAAGCTTCTCCAATTTTCTCATCATGGCATTTAACTGCTTCTTGGGAATAGCCATGTTGTTCAATTGTAACTTCTGATTTCAGCTGAAACCTACCCAACAGGTTGGCAGGAAACCGCTCTGATACCATTGAGATATCCCTTGAAATCTGATGTCAATTTTACCTCAAGGAATATTGTCAAACACTTCAAATGCAAACTTTAAGCTTGCTGGTCTGAGTTATCAATCTGATATAAAAACTTGAAGATGATATGAAATGTAATTCAAAAGGTTTACAATCATTGCTAAAATGTCTAAACAATGAGTTGGATGCAAATGCGACTTCTTTTTGACCTTTCGAATTCAAATATGTGAATTTCATGAACAAAATGATCACCTACAGCCAAGTGATATTTCGTCATACAATTGGCATGCATACAAGAATGCTGATAATGAGTGCTTCTAATATGACATTTCAACAAACACTTGTCGTGCAACATATATCTTCTTTATGTGTATACAAGCCCAAGTACAAATATCATGAAGACGCCAAGACTCTTAGCTTACAACCAAATCAATGTTTACAATCAGATCTGAAGCAAAGTATGTCTAAGATCAGCTACCATGAATGCATCTAAAAGACTATACTTGCACACAAAACAAGAGGAACCTGGTCTTTGAAAGCCGCCTATGCTCAACCCAATGATGAGGTGAATTCAGCTCCAAAAGCCAAGTGATTAGGCCAAGGATGAACACGCCCAACACTTGGGACTGTACGGCCTGCAATGTAGGGTGCTGTACGGCCTGTGAGTGTTGTAGTAAGGCCCAATCAATGATTATTTCTGAGATTCTTGAACAGCAATTGATGACTATCAAATTTATAACTGAAACCCCTAAAGTGTATGCTCCAAACTGCTCACAAATGCTTGAAATATAATAAGTAATGGCTGCAAAATGAAGCTACAGGTCTGCAACTCATTTATCTTCAATATTAATTCCACGCGATGCTCAAAATATGATTTTTACTGTTCACGTTGATACTATAGCGACTACTGTAGCGCAGCACTGTAGCAAATCACTGTACATGGCACTGTAGCACGGGTACTGTAGCGTTACTGTAGCAGCCAGCAAATAAAAATATTCCACAATGAATCTTCAATGCCTTATAATCTGCAAATGGATATGCATCAAACCCTTGTATTCTTTGTATTTCTTCTCCAATCTAGCACAAATAGAAAGGCTGAGATACCTTCCTCCAATAATGCAACGCTTCAAGAGATATTTCACTCCCTCAGTTATGGCATCAATAGGAAGTTTCCGTTTCCTATGATGAAGGAAGGAAACTGTGAAAGCCCTAAGCTCCACAATAAAAATCAATCAAAATATTATTCATCAACTGGATGCTGAGAATGAGCTCTTGCCTTTTCTTTTATTCTTTCCTTAAGAGAGCTCAAACACCTTCCTGGCCAATGTGGGATAAAAGATTTATTCCCACATTAAATTATTCACTTAACGCACTTTATTATATTAAAGTGACTTTATTATTATAAAGTTACTTTAGAACTTTATAATAATATTAAAATATTAAATAAATCACTTAAGTCACTTAAACTTTAATAACTCTTGATGTACTTGTCTGATTGCTAAGCCGTCTGAGCCAGGAGTCGACTCTCTCTGTTCTCCATGTGATTGGATGCCTGTCTAAAAATAGAAACCCTGAATAGTGACTTACTATAAATAGTAAGTGTGTGGAACTGAGTCTAGAAATAGCTGCAAAGGCCCAATCAAGGTCGACACTGCCAATAAGCTCTGCTCAGGTTTCTTTCTATTAATAGGAACCCTGACTCTCCCAAAATAGTAGCTTACTATAAATAGTAAGTGTGCCAATCTGAGTCGAAAAACTTGTGCAAAGGCCAAAACCTGAATCCAGCTGAAGAGTAATGTCTCTAATCACCAAGTAACTGCCACACGAGGCCCTCTATCAATAATTGTTAGCCTATGAGGGTCAAATGATAGACTAATTCTTACGAACTCTGATGCTCGCAAAATGGGGACATTACATAATGTGAAGTGGAAAAATGCTAGGATAGGTGACATTATAATTGCTATCCTAAGTTGATTTTATGTGTCTCCACATTCTTTGGAAAGTGTTATAGAGGACATGAGGGGCAAAATATTTATTATTTATTTTTCTATGACAAATTGTAATTGCATTCAAAGAGGTGGACCCATTACGGTGACATTTACAAATCATCTCGAGAGCATATATCCTTTAGGAATCCAACTTCTGGGTGGGGAACACTTTGCAATGCATATCCTTGCATGTTATTTGCATGTTTTGCATGGTGGGGTGCCCAAGTTTGCATGTTGGTGCATGTTCTTGCATGAAGCCGTTGGAGCCGTCGAAGAGTTGTGAAGCATTAGATATTGACCAATTTTCATTGGCTATGGGTTGGGCGCCCATGTGAAGGCCATGCGATCATTTAATATTTTTCACCATGTTTCTGGGTTGCCCACTAAGGGGGGGCGTGGGTCTGTCTAGGTGGTTTTACTTTTTGTTTTGGGATATCATATGTGATTTTCTCTCCCACAAACTTCTATATATTGGAGCATTGAGATGGTGGTTTGTAGAGTTTGTTTGTAGGTTGTTAGAGTAACAAGTGTTGCTAGAATTCAGAGAGGAGTGTTGTATTGTTGTATCTCATTTGAAGATTAATACAAACATTGGATCTCTTTGGGTGTGGAGTTTTTTCCACAAGTGTTTCTCCACGTATATTTTGTATCACTTGTGATTCTCAACTTGTGCTATTGCTGATTTTCTTTCATTGTTGCAATTGCTAATCACATAATCACATTACTGGTAATCTTGTATACATATTTCAGATTTGCAAACACATATCTAAGTTCATATTGCTGCAAGTTTCATCTTGATTTCCAACAATAAGAACATCTTCCTTAAGCATGTTTAAGGATAATTTACTACAAAACAATTTTTAGAACTGCTGTAGGTCTGCTGCAGAACTGCTATTGGACAACTCTAGGATAGTTGTGGGACAACTTGCTATAGGTCAGCTATAGGACAACTAAGAGACAACTTAAATAGCATTCCAAGGTTGCTTAAAACCTTCTTAAAACATTCAGAATAACATGTAATTTATCTTGAATCATATATGTACATTTTCATTCCATATCACAAATTAACCCATTAGAACAATACTTGTAAAATAACATCATCCATATTCTATTCAATAAAATCCTAAATATACTCATAATTGACTTTGCATCCAAAAATCATGAGTTTAACTGCATAAAATACATTAATGCTTTTCAACAACTTTCATAATTAAATCTAGGATATTCACAGCCTAACCAATTATGTCACCATGTATACTAGATTCACAACATATTATACAACAATTTTTATAATGTTATCTACAACACATATGCTGCTGAAATGTGTCAATTGATTACAAGGTTTCTGTGAGACTCATCACACCCTTTGTAATAAATTGTTGTACACAAAAGCATGGTAACATTTCTTTTGCATTTTTCACATAATAACCAACATGCAAAGCTTCAATAATAGACCAGCCAAAACTTATAAGAATCAAATGGAAGGTTGCCTACCTCATGATCATATGGCATGATCAAACCTTAAGTTACTAGCCAACCCTTGAGCTTGGAGATGACCCAAGTGCCAAAGGCAATTCTCATAATGAACCACATCACCAAATACATTACCCATTTAAGTTACAAGATTTGCAAGAAACTAAGGATAAACATATAGTCATGACATGGTACACACCCAATGCATCTGCACTGTTGGGTCCCAAAATCGTTGCTCCACTTCCTAGTACAAAAATTTATTCACAAGGCCAAGGTTTTCATCTAGTAGGAGAAATTAGTTCAATAGAACCGTGGAGTGTTCAAGGTGAACTTTTTGAGAGTGGGTTTCTCTCTTACACTTCGAGCTTAGCTTAAACTCAGGAGGGTGTTCCTATAGGTGTGTATAATAGAAATTGATAATTGGTAAGATGACAACTAAACCCAAGTAGTTGATGCAGCTCCAAAGACTCTCATTGAGAATGAAAGCATCTAGTTACCTTACTACCTCTATATAGTTGATTCATCTCTGTTCCAATGAGTGCAAGGTGAAAGAAAGATACATGATTCACATAAGTTTTAAAAACTATTCCTGGTGAAATCATGAACTACATAAATGAAAGCAAATTGAAAAGAAAAGTTTAATGATTTGTTTTGATTTCGAGTGGTTGAGTCAGATTAATCCCAAAACGGTCCCTTTTTATAGGTAACAGAGTCAAGTTGACAAAGAGAAATGCAATGAAAGGTAAAATAGTGAACAGTTGATCCAAGCATAATAATGCATCAAAATGAGAGCATTACAGACTAAACATACTTAGTTATCCATAATTTAACTGCACAAGTCCACATGTAAACAATGAAAGATCATTACAATGGTTGTAAATGTTTTAAAATGTTGTCACATACTCTAACAAAATCTACATTCACAAGATCAAATGTGTCGAGAGGAAGCTCTATCATATGAAGAGATAACCTTGAAAAAGTAGTAAAGATTTTGGAGATGTTACATTTGCAACATACTTTTCCATAGTACTTTCAAACATTTCAACGACCTTCATTGCCTTTCTACAATTGAATTTTAGTGATTGGAACCTTGAAATTCATTGACACCTCTTTTGTGCTGAGAATAGTCACTGACCAACCCCCTTTGGAAAGAGACATAAACATTGAGTTATACTTGTTGAGTCAAAACCCTAACCTGTGGGACTATAGCAATGCCAAATTCTTGGCCAAGGATCAATTCCGCCCAAAATGGATGGTACAAATTGAAATAAGGGCTGAGCAATAACTTTTGGTAGGTTGAGTGTTGATTTCTAGTAGTTGGGTGACCATTCTGCAATAATGGTGGGTAGCTGAAATTAAAACTGTGCATGAAGTTTGGCATCCAAACACATTTTAGAATATTCACCTTTAAGTTCATGATTGGTAAAAAATGCATTAATGGCATATCAAATCGGTAGAAGAGCAAGTGGAAAACATTCGTAGAGCAAATCCGTGAAAATTGGACATTTTGGTGCTTGGGGGGAGTTTCTACATGTTGAGATGAAGCCTTGTGGGAGTTTGAAGTGCAAACAAACTTGTAGAAAAATCCATCTAAACTGAACCTGTGGAGAAAACCATCGGAATTGAACTTGCCAACTTCACAATGCTTCAATGTTCGGTTCAAATGGGAAGTTCCGATGATGATATCGGTAAAATGATGGGATGACATCATCATGACTTTAGTACAGATTGGGGATTCTTGATAATGGATGAGGTCAACATGATGTCAACAAGGTGGGATGACATGAACAAAAGGTCATGGTGAATCAGTATCTAACAATCTTTTACTTTTCAAAACTTAACCAATCACAACGAAAACATTCAAGTAAGATCTAGTAATTAAGAACACAATGAGAACACCAATTTACGTGGAAACCTTACAAGAGAAAACCATAGAAAAATATTGCTTATATATTATAGATTAATCTTCTTATTCTTGTAGGCTCCAACCTACTAAAGACTCCAATCTCCACTTGACAGAATTATAGGCTCCAACGTATTGGAGGCTTCAACCCCCAGCAAGAGGCTTCAACCTTGATTTGATAGGCTCCAACCTATTGGAGGCTCTAACCCCCACACAATCTGAGCTTCAACCCAACAAGAGGCTCCAACGTCTATTTGGTAGGCTCCAACGTATTTAATTCTTCAATGCTGATATGATAAACTCCTTCACCAAATTTGATACAAACACAAGTCTGATCCACCTACAACTTCTCTTCCTTCTCATATCTTCCTTCCCAAATCTGATCACTATCATATACCAATTTCTTTGAAAAATCTGATCCAATCTATGCACCAATTCTTTTCGCAAATCTGATCATAAACATGTCAATATATTCTTCTTTCATAGTCACACATATTCCTTTTCAAAATAAATCAGAATTATACTTCATTGTTCTGCTCTTTTTCTTTCTCTAGATCTGCTTTTATTCACATAATATTTATTGGAATTATTGGTTTCTAAATCCACATATCTTCCACTCTTTATATCCCCCGTATTCCTTTTCATGAAGAGATGTATCTCTTTGAAAAGAGACAACCCTTAGAAGAGACACCACTTTTGTTTACTATTTCTTATACTAATCGCTGCCCTTTAAACTTCCTTTATCATTCCCTTTGCTTAGTTTATTCTTCATAACTTTCCTTGGTTAATAATGATTGCTGCATTTAATTAAGAATTGCTGCCCTTTTAAATATATCTTAAAATAAAGTTTGCTGCCTTTCGTCTATTTCTTGGGCTATTTAATATATGCTTTCACATTAACTTGGGCTGCCATTAAAGTTAAGAAAGGATTTTCATGGAATTGGCCAGCATAGTAATAAATATTACTTTTAATTTTTCTGTTCTTTAAACTTTGTTAATCATTCTGTCATGTCCCCATCCTAGTCAGCACAGCTGGTGACGAGGTTAGCCTATCATTTGATCCTCGTAGGCTGACAGGAGTGTTCAGAGGATCCTTTTTGGCAGTTGCTCAGTGTTGGTTAGCTCCAGTTTACAGTGTGTCAGGTTTGGGCCTTCGCAGAATCTTCCAGAGAGTCTTTTCAGAGAACTTTCTATTTTTAGAAAGTTAGGTCAGACGGAAGCTGCTATTTCGGGCAGGGCACCTGGTGCAATGATTTAGCTCAGACTCGACCCGGTTCAGTAATTGTTTGATTTGACGGAGAAATAAGGAGTAATTACTGAGTTATTAAATATTTAATAATTTGACTTTATTATAAAGTCACTTTATTGAAATATTAAAATATTTAATTATTTGGCTAAGTTATAAAGTATTTAATTATACTTTATATTATATTATTAAAATGTGATTTAATGAGTATTTAATGCTCATTAAAAAGGGACGCCAATAATTAAATAAATTCTCCTAAGTCCAAAGTGAAAATTAAATCATTAATTTAAATGATTATTTTAATGGAGAATTAGGTCGAACTTTTCAAAGAAGAATATATTGTTCTTCCCAAGGCAAAATCGAACTATCTTGTTTATTATTCAATTTTGTCTTCTGAGCATCTGAGCTTTGGAGTTTGCAAACCCTAGGGTTTCTGGCAAACATCGTTTCTGGAGAACGTAACCTCTTCAGAGATCAGGCATACTGAGGCTGTGAGATACCAGCTGAAGATTGCACTTGGTGATTTCATCCAGAAGTCACAGATTGAGCTTAATCTTTTAGTCAGACAGAGATTCATCAGCATTCAGCAGAGATCATTCATCTAGCAGTCAAGGCGCACTTTTCAGAGGACATTCATTTGAGATTGGGCACAATTTCCAAAGGCCGTACATTATTCATTATTGCTGCAGACAGTCCGTACATCTGTACTTTCAGGCCGTACTTGTCAACCTTCTGAGGAAACGCCTTCATTCTCTGATTTTTGGTGATTCCACATTGGGGCGCTTGGTATTCTGTGTTATTTGCATTGAGATTCGAGCTGGAGGAGTCTCTTATTAATTTCTGGCCGTACCATCACCAGCTACAGCAGCCGCCATTAAAATACCAGGTTTTTATTTAAAAATTTCATGTATTGCTTCCTACCTTCAGTTTTGGCGTTGTAAATGCTCTGGGAATTGAATATAATGATGCGCCTTGATTCTTGAGCAAGTTTTGAAACATTTAATGCATTTATGTATTTTTTATGAATTTATCAAGCAATTCTAGAAAAATCGCAAATTTTACTTTTGCCTGTGAAAACCTCAAAAACACAAAAAAATTGAAAACATTGCAAAAACAACACAAAACACATCAGGGTTTGTTTCAGAGAACCACCAGGGTTCTGACAGTGGTATCAGAGCACAGATCTCCTGCCATCCTGTGCTTTTTCAGTGATTATTCAGAATACAGTGCATTTCTGGGTTGCCTTTTATGAACCAAGACATTATTCAGTATACCAGAGGTGTAGGGACAGGCAAAGACGAAGACTGGACAGGTCCTCCGATTCCAGAAGGTCAGACAATATCAGGAGTGCTTGGTTTTCACAGATCCAGTTCAGACGGTAGTGAAAACAGTGTTGCAACCCTAATGGCAGATCGTGAGACTTCCTCAGAGACTCGCAGGGATCCAGGGAAGGCACATGCAGAGGGTGACATTACTGATGAGGAGTTTAGACGGAGACACGACAACATGATGGATATGATGTCGCAGTTGATGGGTACTATTAGGCAGTGTACGCCCACACAGCCTCATTTCATACAGATTGGACAGACGAGCGGGACCACTCCAGTGGATCAGCCATTGGCATCAGCTCCTAGGCAGCCGTTACCGATCTATCAGGAGCGTAGGCCAGGCCAGCCTACTTTCTTACCCGGAGATACTCCACCTCAGACTCCAGGGGCAGAGCATCAGGTGCATCATCAGGACTTCCAGCCACAGAACGGCATGTCGGTGGCAGACTTGACGAGATTTCATGGCGAGTACATGTCTTTAGCGCCTGAGATCCGGCAGGCACTCACGTTTCATGAGTTTATAGATGTCTATAAACCCAGAGGAGGAGGTAGATTTGATCGTAGACCCCCACAGCATCAGCAGCAGCAGCCACAGGTGAATAGAGATTTACAGTATGCTGTGAGCAAGATTACACTGCCATATTTTGATGGGTCAGAGAAGACATCAGCTAGGTCATGGGTCCAGAAATTGGACAACTATCTGTCACTTAGACCTATGCAGGAGGATGAGGCAATTAAATTTGCCACTTTACATTTGGACGGAGTAGCGCATGATTGGTGGCACCACGGCATGTACACGTTAGGCCATCATGCGGTTAATACCTATCAGGAGTTCACGAGCCGATTGATAGAGAGATTTGATAGGAAGGATCCAGAGTTGTATTTTAGAGAGTTGGCTCAGCTCAGACAGACAGGCAGTCTGGAAGCATACATTGGCGAGTTTCAGAGAGTGGCCGTCATGGTGACTGGCATTTCAGAGAGGAGACTCATTATCTTATTTGTTGAGGGTTTGACAGAACCCATGAGAGGTTGGGTCAAGGCTTTTGACCCTCCCACACTGCAGGAGGCCATGCGGAAGGCACGCAGCATGGAACTTGCCGCACCTCGCAGCAAGTTCAATTCAGGGTCCACTCCATACACGAGACCCAACAGGCCTTTCGACAGGAACAATGACAGAAATAGACCCTTTGACAGGAGGAAGGATCAACAGGATCCGAAGAAGCAGAATGCACCACCATTCGACAGGGAAACGTTGAATGAGTTACGCAAGAAAAAGTTATGTTTTTGGTGCAAGGCACCCTATGATGAAAAGCACATATGCCCACTTCGTCCGAAAGTCAAAAATAACCAAATGGAATGGTTTTATGAGGGCGAAGAGCAATCTGATCTGTCAGACCAGCAAGCTGATTCCGAGCCTTCAGATGATGAGAAGTCCGAAAATGAGAATGAACATGAAGGTGGAAGGAAGCTACAGGAAGCCCATCTGACTAGTCTTCAGAGAGATGGTTCATTTCGACTCCGTGGGCTCTTAGCAGGTCAGAAGGTGATTACCTTGTTGGATACGGGTGCGACACATAATTTTATTGATGCACGTCTAGTGGAGAGACGTGGTATCCAGACAGAGGCTTTCGAGGGTATCCGAGTCAAGGTAGCTGACGGATACACGCTCAGGTGCGACAGGAAGATTACTGATCTGCCGATGAGATTGAACAACTATGAATTCAAGACTGAATTCTATGTTGTTAATATGGGTGATACAGATGTGGTATTAGGGATGGCATGGTTACATGATTTGGGTGAGTTCACGCTCAACCTACGGGATATGGAGATGAAATTCAAAGTTGACGGAAGACCACATGTCATCAAGGCAATACGAGACAGTAATCTTAGGATGGTTTCATTCAGGCGGATGGAGAGGCTCATTCGTCATGATATGGTTGACTGGGCGGCTGAGTCCATGTTGATGCCAGCCCAGCAGGAGCCGCAGAAGGGTGAATACCACCCTGACATACAGATTCTGAGGACTAAACACTCCAAAGTGTTTAGTGATATTCCACCTGGTAGGCCTCCAGATAGAGGTACATAGCACATTATTGAGTTGGAGGAGGGCGCAAAGCCCGTTATGATTACTCCCTACCGACATCCGAAACGACTCAAAGATGAAATAGAAAAGACCATTAATGAGTTGTTGGCTATGGGTCATATCAGACCTAGCAAAGCCCCTTTTGCTTCATCGGTTGTATTGGTGAAGAAGAAGGATGGATCCCTTCGGATGTGCATCGATTACA
>VDFB02061153.1:0-18685 GCA_007258455.2 Sequoia sempervirens | reverse complement strand
TTGCCTAGGGATTAGCCTTGGGCTTGCTTTGGTATTTGGCTTTGACATGCCAATCCTAAGAAGTCAACACAAAAAACGTGTGACAACTCACCTTGTTTTTCTAGACTTCATCCATGTGGCTGACGACTTTATTTTTAGCCAAAATTGATGAAACGAAAAGGGTTTGTAGAGGAGACTTTCAGCTTTCCACCAATATAAATTATTCTTTACTTTGAATTTAATAAGTAATTATTATTCAATTTCTATTAGAAGTACGACTAAAGTCTTGATTGATAGGTCGATTGAAACATCTATAACTTTCAAATCCAAGATCATATTTTTGAATTCAAAACATGCATCACATTCTATGCTTTGCGTAATATAGGATTAAAAAATAAAATTGAATTTCATGAAGTTTTGACCAAGTTAAGGTGGTCAGACATAGGAGATTTTATATTTTTTAAAAGTTGTAATAAAAAATTCATAATTAATTATTTACTTGGAAAAAAATTACAAAAAAATATGCGTCACATCCGGACATGAGTCCTCTAATTATATCTAAAATATTATAAAAAAATATTATCATTTTATTGTGGTTAGGGTGGTCAGACAAACACCTACTTATTATTTTTTCCCTGAAATTTAAGTACTACTGCATTGAAATTTTAAATTTTCGCCAAATAGAATTTAAAAAAAATAAAATAAACTTAGTAGTTTAGAAACTACATTCAATTTTACACATATTCTATTCTTACATATTTTTGAAATAATATAGATAACTTATTCAAATTTTTATGTCAAATTTCCTAACTCTGATTTTTCTAAAATTTCATTGCCACTTAAGGGCCTGTTTTTTCCATGATGATCCTGCACGTACGCCTAGATCTTAGGCCTATATTTTATTGTCAACATTTGGTTCCATTTTCAAAACCCAAGTTTGTTGGTGCATAGGAAGAGAACTGGAAAAATAAGGAGATAGGTTTGTAGTAAAGAATACTACCAAGAAAAGCGATATTAATGGTAGTTATGATAGTAATTGAGATATGTGGTAGTACATACTAGGTGCTAAGCCTTGGTGAGGGGTTAGACACCTAGGGGTGATAATGGAATATGGGGAGATTCGAAAGGATGTGATCATTGAGACAAATATATTTTATGATTGGGATGGATAATAAAGGAATTAAGGATAGATAAAAATCAATAAAAAATTATGGAAAAGGGTGATCGCAAGAAAGTAAGTGTTCACTTGTTGAAATTGGGATGGGATTGGAAGAGAGCTAAAAGATTATCATTTTTGAGAAGGAAAAAGAAGAAGTAACAAGGGTTAACCAAATCTAGGAAAGAGAAGAAAGGTATTGGAGAGTGCCAAGAGGGCAACAACTAAAGAAACCCCTAGGACAAAGGTAAGATGATACTTAATAGAGATGATGCTCATTAATATTGAAGAACCAAAATAATCCATAACCCTAATTGGAAACATAAAATAAAATTAGACAAAAATGATGAAATAATTAAAAGAATGAGAGTCTTCAAAAAACATGAATCTTACAGGATTAGATGAAAGAAACTATATATTGTATTAAAAAGGAGAGGCTTAGAAGTAGTGGTGCTCAACCTAGAAGAGGGAGAGCCTAGGGGTTGGTTGCCAATGAAGATTCTAACTAGTTCCAACCCAGGGTCATAATAAATAATGGGTTTGAGAATTTGGTAACCCCAATCTCTAGATGGAGCACATTAAACCTTTGCAATGACCATTGGAATACTCAAATGAGTAGGTATGATGGGATATGGAGGGAGGAAATTAATATTTAATCATATGAAAAAGATCAAAAGATAAAGTGATGATAAGTAAAAACAATTAAATTTGGCATGTGGAAACCTTATAATTTTGGGAGAAAACCAACCCAATAATGAGGAAGATGAATACTTAGATTCTAATAAAGATAATCTATTAATAAATGTAGAGTTACAAAAAATATACATCCCCAAAGTTGAAGAGACATTAAGGAGATGAAGTACTCAAACCAAGATTCACCCCTCATACCAAACAAGACAAAAAAATTCTATAAAGAAGACACAAGTGTTGGTGTAAATGAGGTATATTACCTAACTAGTTCACCTAGTAGGTCCTATTCACACATGTTCACATGCTAATTTTACTTATGGGTCTAAGAATATTTTTACAAGTCTTTGGTATCATGTGATCTTATCTTATCTTATCTT
This sequence comes from Sequoia sempervirens, assembly GCA_007258455.2. Lineage (NCBI taxonomy): Eukaryota > Viridiplantae > Streptophyta > Pinopsida > Cupressales > Cupressaceae > Sequoia > Sequoia sempervirens. The sequence continues at coordinate 16,483 of VDFB02061153.1, read as the reverse complement.
GTCATTTTCTTTTTATTGTATTATGTCATAGGATTAAAACACTTGTCATGATCTTCTCTAATCCTATATCTCGCCTTGCTTATATAAGCAAGACCTCATATACATTATGTAGAATGTAGGGGATTGATCCATTATTGATCAAGTTATATCAATGTTGCATCTATAATCAAGAAAGCTATTCTCTTTCCATCTAGTACTCTCTTATGGAAGGATATCTTTGGTTTTGTAGGTGATTCTACGATATGTGAGCTCACTATCATCTCCTACATGGTATCAAAATTTAAAATATGTAAATTCCTTCTTAGATCTAAGGGTTATTTAGGCATCATATTTTGTTGGATGTATTTTTAGGCAAATATGACCTCACCGTTGAGTTGAGAAGGCCCCAAAACCCCTATTTTTATATAAAATATGATTTTTGGCCTTCATTTTTTTGGCCATTTTTGTGGGGGATTGCAAATTTAGGATCGTAAAAATTTGTATAATCTATATGGTTGTACAAAATCCATATTTTTTGTACGCTGATGTCAACAACCATAGGGTGTATTGAGTCACATATTGACATATTCCAAGGAATATTCCTAGTTGGCATCACTTTGCATCATTGACGAATTGTTCTAGTGCAATTTGGAATGAACCCATTGGTGATTTTTTTTTGCACCTTCATAGGTTTAAGGGTTTAAACCCTTGGTTTTGTATGGAGTTTTCCTCGATCACGACCAACCTAGGAGGGCTAAACTTCTAGTTACAACCCGTGGACACGAAAAAAGTATCCGTTTTTGCTTGCTTGATTTGGGATTAATTGATGACAAATTGGACTTAATGAGGCCTTGATTTAGTCTTGTGAGGTGTTTTACACATCCCACATTAGGTCTTGGACCCTTGCAAATGAATAAAACGATGTCTTGTAAAGTGTTGTAAATCACTTTCATACTTTTCTAGACTCTTATTAAGCATTTAAGTCTAATATTATTTTAATTCAAAAGTTAGCTTTTCCCTCTTCATCTATAATTAAATAATTATTTTAATTATCTAATTATTCATTAGCCTTTTCCCTCAATAAATAAATTATTTATCATTTCTTTATCTCCCCAATTAAATAATTATTTTGATTATTTAATTATCCCTTCCCTCTCTATTAAATAATTATTTTTAATTATTTAATGTTTAACACCCCGCCTTTCCTCTATAATTAAATAATTATTTTTAATTATTTAATTATTTGTTCTCACCTTTCTTTTGAAATAAATAAAATTATATTTTATTTATTTCTCCTATGTTGGCCACCTAAATTAAATAATATTTATTATTTAATTGCTCTTACCACCTCTTTTTCTGTACCAATCTTATCTTCCACCACAAGTCTTTATCTATCCATGTCTTTCTTCTCTCAATTAACCTCCACCCTTGATTAAATTATTTTCTAATTTAATCGTGGCCCTTGATCATGATCCTTATTCTTAACTCTCCTCTATAAAAGGAGACCTTTAAACCCTAATTCATAAGAAAAATCACTCATTCAATCACCATCCATCATTCATTCATGTTATCAAGTCAAGCAAGTTTGGGTTTTAACATCTTAAGTCATCAAGATAGCTTTCTAAAGCATTCAAGAGCAAGATTCTTCATCCATTGTTGCCACAATTCAAGATCCATCATCCTGGCAAGTTTCTAATTACATTTTTTCATGTTTCATCATCTTATTTCATCATTTTGGTTTAATTACCTAAAAAGGTTTTGACCAAGGCAAACCCCCAATCCCTAATAATCAACATTTTCTCTCTTTGTGTGTTTGTAGATTTAGGTACCTTGGATGGCTTGGACATGATTGAAGATTAGGTTTCAAACTTGTTGGAGTCATTTCACTTTTGGAAAGGTCAAAATCTACACAAAAAGTCACTTTCAGGCCTGAAAATCAGAGTTTCATAACTAAACACTTGGAGGAACAAAAAGAGTAGACCGAGAGCTCGTGACTCCATTTTTGAATTTTTAGAAATTTAGAAGTGGACTAATTTTCCAATAGTGGCGACTTAGTTCCATTGAGCTTGTTTTTCAGAAATTTTTGTATATTTAGATACCCATTTGGCTGAAATGGGCTCCAAAATAGTTTCCCAAATCTGGGACTAAGTTGCCCAGCTTGGTGTAAGTGTCCCAGTTGGCCAGAAAATCAAATTTTCCATAATTTTAGAGACAATTACAATCTTCATTATGTCCTTCATTAGTTTCCAGGTGCACAATTTATGTTTAGCATCTTTATCTTGTTCTTTATTGCATTTAATCTATCATTCTGCATATCACAATGTGTTTTCAAACAACTAGCATTTCTTAGGTTTAACATTAATAATCACCTTTATTTTTCAAGTTTATTGCATTTAGACATCATATTTAGGTACATTTCATCCCTCATAGCATCAATCTTTGAATGTAACATTGCATTTTGTCCCATCTTTCCCCTTTTAGGTGAAAAACCCTAGAAGGGGTAGAAAGACATTCGGGTGCCAAAATCTTTGGTTACACAACCATATGCAGCACAAGAACTCATCACACAAAATAATTTTCCACTTCAACCCAATTGTCCTCCAATTCTCCATTCACTTTCCCCTAATCTTTTGGGACACCCATGTTCTAGGGTTTTTTTTGGAAACTATACTAGAATTGGGAAAATCGCTATGAATTTTGATCTAGAGTCAAATTTTCACAAATGAGATATTTTTAGATAGTTGGCTCCATTTAATTTTTAGTGGTGTAGGTCTCATTATTAGATTTTGTTGCTGGTACAAGTTATTGTTGTTTGAAGTTAGATCTCCCATTCACATATCCAAGCTCATAACTTTTTTCTTTTTTATTCAATTTTTGCGATACTTGTGGCATTGGAAAGACATTGAAGAGCTCTTTGGTTATATATGCAATTTTTACAAATTGAACCCCAAGTATATTTTCTTTAATTTTTTAATATTGCATTCTTATTGATTACTTGGACATCTTGACACATGGAGAGGTTCTATATTTTTTGGGGGCTTAATTTTCAATATTCATCATATTTAAGATTTTTTAATCATCATTGAAGCTTGTTGTTTTTGTAAATTTGAAGATCCATCTCAGTTCATTATGAGTTTTTCATTTCATCCTTCTCTGTTCATTTAAAAAATGAGAAACCTAAAAAATGGAGAGATGGTATGTTACATCATCTTCATTGGATTCATCTTTTCCATATTTGTATGGGTATTGAACCCTCTCTAGGAACTTCTTGTAAGAAATTTGTTTGAAATTGCAAAAAAAATCATGTTTTAGGAGTGATGTTTTTCCATGTTAATAATGAAATTTTGTATACCATTTCACACATTGAGTGTTCTAATGCTCTTTAGACTAAAATTTTGGAGAGACAAGTGATCTTGATACTCAACCATTCCCAAATGATCATGCTTCAAATTGTCTTGTACCTCTTGATGATTTAGATAATATACCATATGAATATGATACTATTTAGAAGTTTGCTTCTTTGGAGAGATTTGAATCTTCAGATGATGGGGATGCTAAAGTTTCTTTAGATTATCCTTATCCTCGTTTAGAGATAGTTATTGATCCTTCATTGATTCCTAGTGTAGAATCATCAATTGAGTCTTCCATCATTCCTAATAAGTAGGAACATCATTGTCTTTTAGATTCAACTTTGTGGGATGAGAATTTGACATGTATATCATATTTTTTTTGTGAATCTCATATTGCAAATTTGGAGGAAACATTTCATGGGTTATCTCTCCTCTGTGATGACAATCATTACACATTGTTGTCAAACGATCATTATCTTTGGATCTTGTTCATCATCAATTACCACTTGATCCTAGTTTGTCACCTTCTTTATTGATTAGTGATGTAAGAGCAGTCAGTGGTGTAGGGGAAATATTGCATCAACCAAATAAAAATGTTTTTCCTTATTTTCTTTGGTTGTTTTGAGTCCCATGATGACACTTAAGGGGTGTAAGATAGTCAAAAGTAAAAAAAGGTTAAAAATGACTACTTACTATTTTTAGCAAGTTGGCCTAAATGTGCACATATGGACCTAAAAATTTACCTAAAGAGGTGGAATTGAAAAATATATTTGATAGTAGAAGAATTATCTGAATATCCTATACCGTTAGAGATATATGGGTGGGTGCAGAAAGATGGGGGGCTAAAAAGTGGCCAACCATCTTTCAAATTTTAAAAAATTCATAATGCAAGCGCATTATAGTTAATATAAACAAAAAAAGTAACTTACATTTATTCTAATTTCTACATTTTCTTGCTAGTTTGTGACCAGCAAACCCTCAAGAGCATGCTCATGTTATAGGAGAGTTCATTCTTCTTTGTTTCTTTGCCTAATATTTTCCAAAATTCCACCATGATGTCAAGGAGGTCAAAGGAGTAAGTTTTTATTATTAGTTTATGTGAATTTGTTATTAATTAGGTAGAATTCATATGTTTTTTGATGTAAATTTATTTAATTTTCAGGAAATGATAATATACCTCCAAACCCTCTTGAAATTCCTATTCAAAATCCTGATTCTCCTCAACGCGAAATCCCTTCTGAAGAACAAGCCCAACAAACACCTCCAACAATTCCTCAATATGCTCTAGGAACTCAAGAAAATTTAATGGGACAAACTGGAAACAAAAAAACAAAAATTGAGGATATAATTGCAAGGTTGAAAGATCCTTCAAGCTCAACCTCGCATAAAGCCACACTTTCTCAATCATTTGAATTGATGTTATAAAATGTAGATTCAATTATCAAGAAAATAACTAGTTGGTTAGATAAGAGACGAGAGTATAGATAATTTTATGGAGATAAATTATCTTATAAACAAGTGAAAGATGAAAAAATTACAAAATTTGACTTGTGTTCCTTATTCACAAACCCTAGAACAAATCAAACTTTACACCCTTCAAGCAAGAGGTTCCCTATCCATTGGTGCAACCACCAAGGGATAAAGAACCATTTTTGGCATAGGTGGTGGATGGTTTTTGAACATCCCCCATGCAACAATAATGAGGTGCTATAATATTTTTTGAGGAAACTCTATGGTGAGTTTTTCCTCAATGAAATACCAGACTATTTTGATATGTGAGACTTCCAGGGTAGAGGTGGGGGCTCTACACAGGATAGAGCAGGGGCACATCTTGACCCATCGTGGCTAGCAAGACGAGCACTTGCTAGACCAATGTATGAGCATGTGGCTATCCCTTCTATTGTGAAGGAGAGTGTTTAGGTTGAGACACTGCAGTCGATTAGTTCCTTGACCTAGAGCCTCATACAACATGTCAGTCCTATAACACAAGGTGAGTTAGGCGAGTCTTCGGGGAGTAGAGTTCTACCTCATATTTTTTCAGGCCTGTGGGACACCCTATGGTTATGACCCCATGTACAATTAGGATGTAGGTGCATAAGATACATTTGTAGCTGATTAGATGGTGATGATAGATGCCATCCTTCATGAGGAATGTAATCTTGATAGTCAAGTAAATGTTAGCAAGTTCATTGAATTTAATTAATTAAATTTCATTTTTGAAATGCAAGATTGACTAAATTAGTTTAATGATTATAATGAAATTTTAGGGTCATAACATTCATTCTATTTTCACGGTCCTCCACCTCCCTATTATGTGATGACATATACTGTGGAGGTATACATAACTAGTAAATAATTTTAAATATTACATGTGAATAGCATTTTTATATGAATGGTATTCTTATATCTCATTTTGGATGTTGAATAGGTTAATCTTGGAGATTTGATGACAACACCTCCTAGTGGAGGTGGACATTGAAGTTTCACTCAAGTAATATAGACTATACATTGTATTTTGTAATTGAATAATGTTTAATGAATTGAAGGTTCTAGATAGTTTATAAGTGTGCTTTGTAATTTTTAATTAATTTGATTTCAGGTTGTTATGCACTTCATAATCTATGAATTTCATTTGTTCATGTTGTTGACCTTAAAAAATATAGGCTAGTGGCATCACTAGCTTGTAGCATACCATTTTACTCTTATCCTCCTCGCTGTCAATACTAGCATACCATTTCAATAATCTATGAATAATGTTGTTTTATTATCAGATGTTGTAAGAAGACACTCCTCTCGATGTTGATAGGGTAATGGAGTATGGTGTGTCTATTGCAATAGACAACGTGATGCCTTTGACAGGGGTATGAGACAAATTGGTAAATTTCAAATTACATTCGTTATTATAACTCTTTATTATTGAAAAATCAAATGATTATTGATTTGTAGTTTAATTTTTATTTGGATGGTTTCTATAGTAATTTGGAATGCCACAAATTGAGCATGTTGATGTTGCAAATGAGGAGAGTGATCATTTGGAGGTGGTAAGTGATTATTTTTTTAAATATTTCATTTTTTATAATGTAATTCTATATATTAATGTCTATACTTTTTATTGTAATAGGTAAAGCTCCATGAAGAGATAAATAGGAGGAGCAAACCTCAAGTTCGAGTAGACCTCTGTCATACACATCTCCATCCCCCCAACAATCAAAGCCCACTCATGATATGTTTTCTTCACCTATAGGGGAATAATTTTTTATTGGGGTCCTTTGTTGTATGCCTATATGGTATTATTGGACATGTATTTTGTATTGCATATACTTGACATTGTATGCATATATGGTATTCTTGTAAGCATATATGGAATTATTGTAAGCCTATATGGCTATTTTGTATATAATTTATGTTGGAATATAGTGGATCACTGAGGCAGGGGGGTGAATCAGTGATCTAATAAAACTAGTTTATTAATCAACCCAGTAGTTGTAAGAGAAATTAATGCCAACATTCCAAAGAAATAGAACACAATAGAATCATGCAAATGAAACCATGACACAAGTATTTAAGTGGAAAACCCTAAATAGGGAAAAACCACTATCCAAATTCATCAAAATCTTTATTAGGTCTCACTGACCAACAAACTCACTGGTTACATTCTATGCCTCGTTGGAAACACCTCACTAGTATCAAATTCTATAACTCATTGGCAAAGCCTCACTGGCTACATTCTATGCCTCACTGACAACACCTCACTAGTATTAAATTCTATACCTCATTGGGAAAACCAATATGCCTCACTAGCAACACAATATGCCTCACTAGAAAAACAATAGGCCTCACTAGCAACACAATATGCCTTACTAGAAAAACAATACCATACACTACTTTCATCAATTTCAAAAGAAACAAACAAAAATCAAAGGGTTACTCTATTTGAAGAAGTTCACTGCTCATGTGATCTATCTCTCCATCAACAATTCAACATACTCCATCTCTCTTATTCACACATACCACAACACTATTTTGTCAATCCAATATCACAATTGAAACCCACTAAATCCACTAGCAATTGTAAGTGATCATGTTCAAATCACACAAAGTAGAATACTACATGAATACAATCATAGAATATTATTATTCATGTTTTCCTTTCTTGATTCAACTCTATTTACAATGTACAATATATCGCCAATCAGAGCACTGTTACTGTAATTTTCTTCAAATCAAAATTTTGACTATAGCCTTCTTAGAAAAGAGTGATGGATGACACATAAGAACAAATAAATTTTTGTTACATAGACTGATCTGTATAGGATCTAGACTGGATTGCAGTATTTAAATGCTTAACTTTTACAATGCTTTTACAATGATTATTCCAAGTTAATTAAATCAAAATTAACTTATGGAAATAACAAAATGAAATTAATAATAAGGTGATTATAACAGAATGGCAGGAAATGAAAGAAAGAGAGAGAAGAAGAGAAGTGCAAACAACGTTTGATAACGGAGTTCGTCACGAAAGTGACTACGTCTCCGGGTCCACTCCAATAGAGAGACCGATCCGATTAACTCCAAAATCAATTACAAAGCACCACAATCATTCTCCAAGCACTTCGGCAGCATAACAACGCTCTGACGTGCGAGAATGACTCAAAGAATCTCCACAAGACCTCTCTTTCGATTAACTCCATAGCTTCAAGACTTCGTCACCTGAAAGAAAAACTTGCTTACAACTCTCACCTCAAGCCCCCTTTAAATACATAAAATTTCCTCAATTTGGTTACTAACCAATTGATTTACAAAATATTTCCCAAATCCACCTTATCTCTCCAAAATACATAACAATCTTCAAAAATCTCCCAATTTTGCATAAAAATCTTTACAAATTTCCCCTAATAAATCTTTAATAATCCCCCTTTATTTACCTAAAAATCTCCCAAATTAATTTTAGCCCTTCAATCTTCTTATTTTCGGGCTTTGGAGGTTTTGGAGGTTATATTTTAATCTTTAAAAAGATTAAAGTTTGTTTAATTTTCAAAATTAGGGAGTTTGTTGTTTATTTTTAAAAAGGCATTCGGGTTCAACAGTTATCAAATCCTACCGCTGCCATTTAACTTTTAAACCCATTCGATGGCTCAGCGGTGGCTATTGAATTTTGGAACCCGGCGGTTCCGGGTTCCCCTCCCGGCCATCGGTGTTTTACCAAACAAATTCTAACAAACTCTCACAAAAGATAACAACCACCACATATAGACTAAGGCGGACGTTGTGGTGGAATGGCAACCCGAAAATCTCGCTCGCGGGCGGTTGGGAGTTCGAATCCCATACCGGCCGCTACCAAACTTTTACTCAACAATATAACATATGCCGATGCCGATGAAGGAATGAAAGGCCACGTGGCAGAACCCGACTCGCCAACTGTGCTGACTGTGATGCCGACTGAGTGCTGATGTGTCCGCTGACTCGGATGCTGACTAGGCCGCCAACTCGGATGATGACGTGGCCCCGTACTGCTGACTGGATGCTGACCGTGCTGCCACCTCAACGCTGACTATGTGTACGGAGGACACGTGTCAACGCCCGATTCGTCGACCTTGCTGACGTCACCTGCCACATCATCACGCCACGTCGACATGTACGGACAGTTCAGACTACCACGTGGCAACTTCTGATTGGTCCATTTCAGATTTCGTACCGCATGCTGACGTCAGCTGTACGGATGATGACGTCATCACTGTACCTTCAAGTCCACCAAGTCAACATGAAACTTTGACCAGCTGCATCTTGAGCATATGATGTCGGATTTCGACGAAACGAACACCATCGAAATCATCTCGATGAGCCCTTCGACTTGACGCTACTTTTGTCAATTTTTGAAACAATCATTTTTTCCGCTTCCTGGACGCCCCTGATCCTAGTTTGACCGAAGGTTTGACCGGCCATAACTCGTGCAAACGAACTCCTTTTTGCTCCGTTCGAGTTGCGTTGGAACCAGGATGCTGAGCTCTTTCTGATGGTGTAGATTTTGGAGAAAAATGAGACACTTCAATTTCCACTGAAAAATGTCCACCGGATCAGGCCTCCCCACTGAAGACCTTTTGGACCTCCAAAAGTGACATTTACTCTGACAATAAGTGAGGACTTGGCCTCCCCACTTGTCCTGTATCTTTTGTACATTTGAATACCTGGCTCACATGCACAATGAAGACTGCAGAAATATTGTTGAACACAAACATAACTTTATCACTTCCATAAGCATCTACATCAATTGTCGTAGCCACTAACCAACAAAAATTGACTAGCATCAAGCTGAACATCAATGCAGAAATGAAAGAAAGTAAGTCAACAACATATTGATCCTTCACAATAGGAACATTATTACCCAAGGATCCATCAATGCTTTCAATAATCATTTTCTCATGTTGTACTGCAAGTGCGTCCTGCAACATCTGACCCTGGTTAGCTACTCCAAGTTCAAGTGTAGAACCACCTGTACTGACAGACATAAGAGTTAACTCTTTACTTGCATTAATTACCCTCTTTAACTGTCCTGTGTTTGCAAAAGAACGTTCAGTCTTAATCTTGTGAGAATGTACAATATACTGAATGCCATCTTTAAACAAGTGATAATGATTATTTCCTGTAGAATGCTTTTCGTCATAAAGATAAGGGCTACCAAGCACTATCCCACAGGATATCCAATGGAACTACATCATGCTTCATCCACAAATTTACTAGTGATTGTGAATCTTAAGGTGCATTGTTTTGTTACTTGCAACTTATCATTTTCACAAATCCAGCCTAGTGGATAAGGTTTCTTAAGTTGTGTAGTTTTTAATCCCAAGTTCTTTACAACACTTTCTGAAATTAAATTCACTTGAGAACCACTATCTATGAGTGCATCAATTTTACTGTTCTTAGCAACAACCCTTAAATGAAACAGCTCATTCCTTTTTGTATCTTCAGAGAAATCATTAACTGTAGGAGAAGAAGCACAACTACCAACAGAAACACTAGAAATAGAAGTTTTACCTTTTAACCCCATAGCTGTTATCTTAGTCTCATCATCTGAATCTGAACCAAGATCCATAACAACATTTGTGGATTTGTCCTTACCCTTCTGTTTCTGATTACGTCTTTGAGCCCACTTAGGCCTCAGTTCGGGATGTAACTTCCAGCAGTGATCTTCATCATGACCTTCCTTGTCACAATGAGTGCAAGAAAGTTTATCATCCTTCTTAACTATAGCTGCCTTCTTTCCTTTCCCTGTCTCTACATTCTTAGAAGATTTCTTTACATCATTATCAATCTTATCAATAAAAGATCCTTTACCCCTTGACTCTAAGTGTGTAGCTTGAACAGACACTTCATCCAAGTTACAAGGGTTCAAAACCAAAATGGAATGCCTAAGGTAGGAATGCAAACCTCCTATGTACTTCAACAAAGTGTCTTGGGTATACAAAGGAACATTCAAAGAAATAGCCCTTTTCCTGAATTCATGGGTGTACTCTTGGACAGTTTGACCTTTCCCTTGCCTAAACATTTGCCAATCCATCATTAATTGCTGCATATGTCCTAAGGGATAAAACTGCTTCTTAAGTGCATTAATAAATTCTGCCCAAGTTAAACCGACTCTACCATGTTGTGAAACTTCTGCCTTAGACTTACTCTCCCACCAGGTTAAGGCTGTACCTCCTAAACGAAGAGTAGCTAATTGGATCCTATCAACATCATCTATTAGATTCTGGACTCTACAGTAGACCTCTATTTGTTGAACCCAATCATCCAATTTTTCAGCATTAAGTTCACCACAATATTTAGGCAAATCAAATTTTACATCCAGTTTTATTTTAGGCTTATACCCACTTTTGAAAGGATTAGAAGAAATAAAATGAGGAGAAGATGGAGAAGAAGGGGAAGGAGAAGAGGGAGGAGAAGAAGAAAAGGGGTGATCTTGCTTGCCACCATCTCCATGTTGTTCCTCTTTCTTGTCTTCACGAGCATCTTTCTTTGACGAACCTTCTTCACGTTCCTTTCGTTCTTGTCTCTCCTGAAAAAGAATGTCCACCTTTGCCTTCATCTCGAGGAATGCTTTTCGAAACTCTTGTTCACTAATTTCTTCAGGAACCTCCATTCCAGAAACTGACATCTTTGGAAATGTTCTACGCTTCCCGATCTCAGGATCAAAGTCTTCAAGCTTGCCTTCACCCTTCTGAATCCTGGATCTCGTTAGCATTCAAAAACAAATAATTGCAATAATAGTCTACTGTGCTCTAATACCAACTTGATCTGTATAGGATCTAGACTGGATTGCAGTATTTAAATGCTTAACTTTTACAATGCTTTTACAATGATTATTCCAAGTTAATTAAATCAAAATTAACTTATGGAAATAACAAAATGAACTTAAAATTAAGGTGATTATAACAGAATGGCAGGAAATGAGAGAAAGAAAGAGAGAGAAGAAGAGAAGTGCAAACAACGTTTGATAACGGAGTTCGTCACGAAAGTGACTACGTCTCCGGGTCCACTCCAATAGAGAGACCGATCCGATTAACTCCAAAATCAATTACAAAGCACCACAATCATTCTCCAAGCACTTCGGCAGCATAACAATGCTCTGACGTGCGAGAATGACTCAAAGAATCTCCACAAGACCTCTCTTTCGATTAACTCCACGCCATTTAACTTTTAAACCCATTCGATGGCTCAGCGGTGGCTATTGAATTTTGGAACCCGACAGTTCCGGGTTCCCCTCCCGGCCGTCGGTGTTTTACCAAACAAATTCTAACAAACTCTCAACAAAAGATAACAACCACCACATATAGACTAAGGCGGACGTTGTGGTGGAATGGAAACCCGAAAATCTCGCTCGCAGGCGGTTGGGAGTTTGAATCCCATACCGGCCGCTACCAAAATTTTACTCAACAATATAACATATGTCGATGCCGATGAAGGAATGAAAGGCCACGTGGCAGAACCCGACTCGCCAACTGTGCTGACTGTGATGCCAACTGAGTGATGACGTGTCCGCTGACTCGGATGCTGACTAGGCCGCCAACTCGGATGATGACGTGGCCCCGTACTACTGACTGGATGCTGACCGTGCTGCCACCTCAACACTGACTGTGTGTACGGAGGACACGTGTCAACGCCCGATTCGTCGACCTTGCTGACGTCACCTGCCACATCATCACGCCACGTCGACATGTACGGACAGTTCGGACTGCCACGTGGCAACTTCTGATTGGTCCATTTCAGATTTCGTACCGCATGCTGACGTCAGCTGTACGGATGATGACGTCATCACTGTACCTTCAAGTCCACCAAGTCAACATGAAACTTTGACCAGCTGCATCTTGAGCATACGATGTCGGATTTCGACGAAATGAACACCATCAGAATCGTCTCGACGAGCCCTTCAACTTGACGCTTCTTTTGTCAATTTTTGAAACAATCATTTTTTCCGCTTCCTGGACGCCCCTGATCCTAGTTTGACCGAAGGTTTGACCGGCCATAACTCGTGCAAACGGACTCCTTTTTGCTCCGTTCGAGTTGCGTTGGAACCAGGACGCTGAGCTCTTTCTGATGGTGCAAATTTTGGAGAAAAATGAGACACTTCAATTTCCACTGAAAAATGTCCACCGGATCATAGACAATAGTAGATGCCAATCTCATGGACATCTTCATACACAACACATACACACACTGTCCTCTCTTAAATTAAAATGAAAACCACTTGTAATCACAATCTAGACACAATATTGTGCAGAGGTGAATACAATTCATGAATCTCTAATATACTGCTACTCAAATTCCTTTTCTCTGTGTTCAATAGTAACAAGGACATGCCATTTTTTCTAAAACATTCTCAAAGAATTCAAAACTTGATTAGAGCATTGACAGATATACTATATTTATACAAAGAAAAAAAACTCCAAGAACACTGTCATAGAGGCATAAATAGATCTTTTATGCTCTGTTACTCAAAATACCATCTTCCTTTTCATTATCTGATCGAAAACTTGGTATTGTAGTTTTCAATACTTCCTCATAGATCCCAATCCACAAATAGAACCATGCTCAATGCCCTGGCATCATTCCTTAAACCATCACTGCCACAATATTTTTCAAAATAATTAACAAACTACGCCAAATCTAAATACATGCAAATTTCTGTCAAAGTTCATGTATGAGGAAGTGACCATTGAAGGTAGTTGAGAATTTGAAAGAACACCGTCAACACATATCTTGGTGCCATCAAAAGATTCAAAGCCAACCACAGATCTTATAACTCCCACCTCCGTTAAAAAGAATATTGAGATGTGTTGGTATCGGCTAGGTCATGGGACCGGTTGTTACACGAACATGACCCCTTCTAGTCATCACTTAAGTGACCTTCCACTAGAAATCACAAGTCACTTTCAAAACATAAGAAAAGTGAACCCATCTTAATACTTGCACAATGAACATTATAGAGAGTATGAGGATAAACCTAGGACACCAAATAAGGAAGGAACCTTAACACATTTCAGACCTCTTACCAGGCCATGAGAATGATCTCTACTTATGACTCCATATTAGCACTGATGTAAGGTATGGAGATATACCATGAAATATCTTTGATATTGACACAAAGAATAAACTTTTATAAGATAAGAAACAATAACAATTTCTATCCAAAACTCCGCTCATATCTTTGTATGAATCAATCATGCTTCTTTACAAAAACTCTGCCATTGAATATCTAATGAAAACTTATGATATGATGAAGAATGCTTGTAGAATGCAATCACCCTATCAACTCACCAACTCAATATACCTTGAATGATCAACAATAAACTTGTAATGAAGCAATCTTGTTATAAAGTTGATAGTGAAGAACAAATGACACTTGTGTACCAACACTAATGAATAATAACCTAATGAACTTGTGCACCAACACCTTGAAATTATTGAAATGAAGGAACAGTAACATCAACACCAACACCACCTTGAGATGAATGAAAAATCCTTGAAATGAAGGAACAAGTACCTTCACATGTTGCATCAACACTCCAAACACTGCTTCCTTTGACAACAATTGCTTTTGCATCAATGAAAAATAATCACAAAACACCTTTGACATCAATGAGAAACATCAACAAGTTAAACTTATATCGACATATATTGATGTATGCCTATATGGATATTTGGTTAATACACATATTTTTTATTGATGGTGTCCATATTTACATTATAAATCCACACTTCAATGGATATTTGTAGATGATTTACTTCAAATATTTAAAATCCAAGTGTATTCCATGCACTCTTCTTTTATATAATTGTAAATATATAAATTTTGAACATTGTTCTCCTCTAACATTAATTTAGGAAGTGTTTTTGCATACCTTTCTTCCTTTCAATTCCAAGTTCTCAAAAGAACTAGTGAACCTTCCATATTTACTAAAATGGAGTTATTAACATCAAAAACCTTGAGAAAAACATTATGCAATGCACCCAAGATTGAGGCTAAGGAAAATATTGGGAAAAATATCCTCACATAAGAATAATCCATGTAGGAAAATAGCTACAAGCCTCTCATATAGAAGAAACATTCTTTCATGTAAGAGTAGTCAACATACTACAAATCAAGCACCCAAAACCCTAATATGTCTCCATTATCTTCTCTAGGTTGAGACAAGGGTAAAAAACTATAACAAGGTGATATACGGTGACATGATCATCACACCGACTCTCAAAATGAAACTAACTCTATTGAGGATACTAATTATGAGGCACAATACCATAACATAGTGTTGTGACCACTAATGATTTCAAGGAATATATCTCTTCCACATGAACTATTGGGTGAATTGAAAACCTAGCCATGTCATCATTGACATCATCTATCATATGAATATAATAATGCATGATGCAATCTAACACCTAGGTCTCTCTACTACTAACCCACACTCTCTAGTATCATTGTAGCATGTTAAAAATAATCATGTAATTATACAATGCACTTTCAAGTATGCAACTAAAAATGAACAAGACATTATTGCATATGACCTCATACCTCGAGAAGTTTGTGATATAATTCTTGGAAGAGATCTACCATTCCAAACCCCAATAATGGATGTTGTGAATTAAAAGATAATATTTTGATCTCAACAAGTCTAAATTATAAGACAAAACAACATGCTTCATGTGTATACTTCATGTATTATGTGTATTCACGTGTATGCTTCATGCTTCTTGTGTATACTTCATGTATTCACATGTATGCTTTATGCTTCCTATGTATACTTCATGTATTCACGTGTATGCTTCATGCTTCCTATGTATACTTCATGTATTCACGTGTATGATTCATGCTTCATGTGTATACTTCACATATTATGTGTATTCATGTGTATGCTTCATGCTTTCTATGTATACTTCATGTGTTCACATGTATGCTTCATGCTTCATGTGTATACTTCATGTATTACATGTATGTTTGATGCTTCCTGTGTATACTTCACATATTACATGTATTCAGGTCTATGCTTCATGTTTCTTGTGTATACTTCATGTGTTCATGTGTACGCTTCATGCTTCCTATGTATACTTCATGTATTACATGTATGGTCCATGCTTCCTGTGTATGTACTTCACATATTACGTGTATTCACATGTATTATTCATGCTTTCTGTGTATACTTCATGTGTTCATGTGTATGCTTCATGCTTCTTGTATACTTATGTATTATGTGTATTCATATGTATACTTCATGTATTACATGTATTCACATGTATGCCTCATGCTTCCTGTGTATACTTCATGTGTTCACATGTATGCTTCATGCTTCCTATGTATACTTCATGTATTACGTGTATTCACATGTATGCTTCATGCTTCCTATGTATACTTCACGTATTACATTTATTGACATGTATGCTTCATGTTTCTTGTGTATACTTCATGTATTCACGTGTATGCTTCATGCTTCCCATGTATACATCATGTATTAAATGTATTCATGCGTATGCTTCATGCTTCTTATGTATACTTCATGTGTTCATGTGTATGCTTCATGCTTCCTGTGTATACTTCACATATTATTTGTATTCATGTGTATGCTTCATGCTTCCTATGTATACTTCATGTGTTTACATGTATACTT